>JAMKCF010000134.1:0-186224 GCA_023634235.1 Pisaster brevispinus
ATAGAACTTCTTTTGCAATGAAATCTTTGTATTAACGATCGATCAATGACGCACGATTAAGGAAAAAGTCAATGAACTTTGCCCTGTAACGCCCTCAATCGGCAAAAGTTGTCGATGCTGAATAGCCTTAACCCAATGCTGTGTATAGTACAGAATCCGCGGGCATGCGCCACATTGTGCAGCATTTGTTTACCTCAACTCGTGAACGTGTACAGAGTTGGAGGCTAGCCAAGCTTTCTTATGAATATTATATTTTTTAACGGGCCAATCACAGCGTGCGAAATGTTGGTTAGGATGGACTTTGGACCTGCTGTAGTACTGTACAATACACCATGTGCTGTGTGCATGCGTGGACTGCCGGCGTCGAGCGAACGTTGTTGGGCCTTTGGATACTCACTACCACCATGTGGTAATGTGCGTGCATGCTAAGCCTGTGCGTAAACGGGGTTTTTTTGTAACCGTGTAACCGTTTCCAAAACGGTCGGTTACACGTGTAATCGCAACCGCAACAAGAAAGCTGACATGACGCAACACGTGACCAAACCTGATTACTCGACAGTGCTGATTGGATAAGAGTGGTTACAGTACATGAGCAGTGATAGGTCCAGAAGCAGCCAGCGGTGATAGGTCAAGAAGCAGCCAGCGTGCACTCTGCCACCGTTTTACCCTGTTATGTTATGTATAATATTTCTAAATCCGCTTCCTTAGTGGAAGCCGCCTTTATCTAGCTAAGAAAGTTGGACGCTGTCATTTATCTACGCAAAGAAAGTTCAGTGTCGGGTAGTTTCCTTTGATGGTGAACCTGCTATTGAACGCGCGCACTCTCAATGGCCCAAACCTGTCCAAAATTTTCTTAAGACTTATCTTGCCTCTATTGTCTGCCACTTACCAGGGTCCCCTCTGTGGTTATTTCCGTAGACAAAACATGAAGACGAAGACTATTATTCGCGGCGCACCTCGAAGATCTGACACGTTTACGCTCTCGCTCGACGAAAAAAATAAATAAGAACTGACAGGAGAATAGAAGATCGCGACTTGCGGTCTAAAACATTTACAGATTTACTAATTTCAACAAAGCACCATTTTTGGAACTGGTTTTATGGTTACCCAAACCGAAAAAACGTAAACGTGTAACGGTCACAGGCTTAGTGCGTGCGTGTTTTACTTATGAACAATTGTGATCGCGATCGCGATCACATTAAATCTAGCAAATGTCAAGACTTGCCAAACAATTTTAAGAACTTATAAATAATCTCTCTTTGGGATTTTACCACTGTACCCATCATTTATTGTGAAAAGGAACAATTTTTTGACTCGCCCGGCAGGCTAGTAAAGGAAGGGTTTTGACTTGCCCGCCGCTGTTTTCACTCGCATTTGGCGAGCGGGCGACCATTAATTTCGAACCCGGATCATGCGCACACGTGCTCACTCGGTACACAATGTTTAAAATGTTTTGAGATCTGCAATTTATTTTCTGGAACAATATCATCCATGAACATATTTGTTATTTTTGTATGCCTCAAAAGTGTAGTTATGCCCATGAAGAAAAGATCACCTGAATTTCAGCTTCTTAAATGAGGTAAAAATATGAAAAGCATTAGTCAAAAATGTATTCGCATGCTAGAGAAGCTTTATACCCAGGACGTCAGTGCAGTGGCACTGACGTCCTACCAGGGCTAATATGACCTATGACGTAAAGACGATAGCGGAACAAACCTCGTACTTTAGTAGGACTAGGAGTAAGGCGCGTGGTCCGAATAGAAATGGTATGGGAACCGTCGAACGGTTGCCCCAAACTGTTCATTTTCTCAGCTTCAACCATTCGTGAATCTGAAAGCAACCGTTTCCCAACCAAACAATTGATGGCAATACGGATGTTCATGTGCAATAGTGATCGCACTGAGGGCGTCTCCATTGCTCGTATTGAGGACATTATTGGCGGTGGCACTGGGGTTGATTGCGGCAATAAGTTCTGATCTCAGGTTATATTTGGTAATTTTTTATGGTTTCAAGTAACATGTGTAACACCATTTTACAAGCAGAGCTCTTTTAAGTTGATCTATAATCGCAATACAAGGGAAAGTAATCCGATTGTAGCCGCTTTGTTCCGACTCCTCGCACTCGGACAAGATAAGCTAACTGTTTGGCAAATGCTGTTATACCAATTGTGCCTCAAAGCGTTTTGCAACCGTTGAACGTTAAGCAAAAGATGCTGATGTTTTGGAAAAAGATGTCGATGTTTGAATAGCCTAAATCCAAAGCTGGGTCATTCCGTGTCAAATCATCACGCCATCCGGGGTCAATCTCACGGATTTTCTTTAAATTTGCTGAATTAGTTTGGTCCTATGAGAAAACTCTGAAACCCGAATTTGAGCATTCTGGGTCATGTGGTTTTTGAGTTACAGGTCGTTGAACTTTTGACCTTGTGTTTTTTTAACATAAAAACAAATGATTGTACCTCCAGTTATGAATATCGGACAAAAATGATTTTTAGCTTAAATTAAAGCCCTTGATATAAGAAATTAACTTATTGTCAAATATTTTTTTTAAAATAAAACATTCAGTTGGGGGTTGCGCAAAATAGACTTTGACCCTTGACCCCTCGGGGGCCGCCATTTTAATTTTTTTCAAATTTTGCCAAAAGAAGGCCTCGGGTGTTGCCATTAACCACACCAAATATAAAAATGGGATCTCTGTAGGTTTAGATGGGACAATAGTTTCTATGTGGATAGTATATTAAAAATACATTAAAACGTGCACATTTCATTGTATGTACTGTACATACATGTACATTTTTGCACATGGGACTCAAGTTGTATCAAAAATTCTACTTGTACATTGTCATGGGCGGCGTATGAGGTAGTTGGGGTGGGGTAGGGGTGGGGTAAGAGGATCGAGTAAGGGGATGGGGTAGGGGGCTAAGCCAATACGTGTACTTGTACTGTAAAACTATACTGGTACATGTTTCAAAAAGAATGTTTAAGTTCAGCATATTATATGGTTTTCTGTGAGCCTTTTGTTGCCTAAAATCGTTCTCTAAGTCTTGTGTTGGCTGTAAGTGAGTCTTTTTTTAAAAGGTAAATGTTCTCCCTGTGGTGGTCAGTGGGGCAGCAGACTTCAAGACATCAGCAACATCAATTTCAAAGATGTCTTCCCTTTCTGGAAAAAAGAATGATGGAGCAGGGCCATGTGGATGTAAGAAATTGACCTTCACAAGTCGACTTTCTTGCTTCATTTTTACAACACATCCAAGCCACCAGAACCCATCATATTCTGCTGTTATGTAGCCACTGATTAGATCTACATTATTTTCTGAATGGGCAGAATACTCTGTGATGTACGCTCTTGTCGTGCTGCAGGGCTAGATGAAAATTTTCGCACTTCAATACAATTCCTTGATATTGGTTTGAAAGAATGCGATTTCTGGGTTCCAGGGATAGTGCGTACATTTTGAAAGCGATCTTTCAGTAAAGTTGCTTCTTCACTGTGCTGGGCTGTTGTAGTGAAACAGAACTTCATTCAAGAAATCTCCGTGTAGGCAAAATCATACAGTTGCCAAGGTGTCATTATTTGTTTGTCAAAAGCTTTTTGTAGACTTGATCTTGAAGCCAGACGTTATAGTGTACCAGCAACACCATCACATGCTATTTTCCCATGCTGTTTTCCCACTCAGCTAAAAAACCAAAATCGTCCTGGTGACAACATAAGTTGGTGAAATTCTTAAGGTTTTTATACTGGGCAGCACATCTGTCAGAGAAAGAGATGATTCTAGATAGTGTGCCCATTCTCTCAATGAGATGACTAATCAAGCACTTTTGAAATAAGTGCACTGCAACAGTGTCATGGCACATACTGTCGGACATCACAACAAAGCTCAGATGATCAATAATTTCCATCATCTGCCTTGAAGTAGACTAGAAAAGGATGAATAGTTGCCTGAAGATTATTCCAATAAAAGGATTGGGCAGCATCTTGTACAATGAAACTATACTTCTCTGAGAAGTCGGCCACAACTAGAAATTCACTATTAACTAGGGATGACTTTTTGTTAGCTAGGAATCGTGCTTGGGATTTGTTATGTCGAATGAGCTTTTCAAGCATTTCCATAAAAGTGTCAATGAATTCTTCAACTGGCTGAACTTTTGTTTCAAGACTTGACCTGTCCGTTGTTGTCCATATTTTGTACTCAACTTGGTCGATCATAAAAGTGTCAATGAATTCTTCAACTGGCTGAACTTTTGTTTCAAGACTTGACCTGTCCGTTGTTGTCCATATTTTGTACTCAACTTGGTCGATCATTTGATTCTCAAATGCATTATCAAGATTTTCTTTAAGTTCTTCTGATCCTGGACACTGATCACATGTTCCCATACAGCAACTAATTTTTGGAGGGTTGCATTGCAGCGCTGCTAAGCAATTGTGATAGGTGGAGTGTTTTCCATCAGTGACACTGTCAATTCCCGCTAAAAAAAAATTAGTTTGGTATTCTGATGGGTGGTGCAGACACACACAGAATGTGTTCCACTGCCACCAGCAAGTACATACTGCTTTGGACGTAGCTCAGCGAATTTTGAAAAACCAATAGCCTATCCATTCCAGGATGGGTGACCTTGAATTGTTGATACGCTTCCTTTATGTTACATAAGACAAGGCGCTTTTGCTCATGATGCCGTTGTCCATCAGTCACCACGGATACAAAGTCCTTTTTCCAGGCATAACACGACTTCATTCATCATTCATGTAGAAATCCCTAACACTGGTTACTGTTACATCTGGAAGAATTTTGCCTGCTTTTTTGTTTGGTGCTGACATGATCCCTTTCTCAGCTACTAAACTTTTCGCCCTCCGAAACTTTTCGCTCCTCAGAAACTTGCAAGATAAAGGAGTTAACTTGACACTAATGTTCTTCCCCCAACCAACCCACTCCCAGCCCCAACCCCCACCAAGTGCATGGCCAATGTGATTTCACAGTATTATTTATTTAATTTTTTATTTAATTAACTATAAATACACAGCATCAAACCATTATGTACATGTACATGTGTATCCACACATGTATACAAACATGTATGCCATTGAAATGTGCACGTTTTAATGTATTTTTAATATACTACCCACATAGAAACTAATGTCCCGTCGAAACCTACAGAGATCCCATTTTTATATTTGGTGTGGTTAATGGCAACACCCGAGGCCTTCTTTTGGCAAAGTTTGAATTTTTTTTAAATGGCGGCCCTCGAGGGGTCAAGGGTCAAAGTCTATTTTGCACAACCCCCAACTGAATTTTTTATTTAAAAAAAAATATTTGACAATAACTTAATTTCTTATATCAAGGGCTTTAATTTAAGCTAAAAATCATCTTTGTCCGATATTCATACTGGAGGTACAATTATTTGTTGTTATGTTGAAAAAACGCAAGGTCAAAAGTTCAACGACCTGTAACTCAAAAACCACATGACCCAGAATGCTCAAATTTGGGTTTCAGAGTTTTCTCATAGGACCAAACTAATTCAGCAAATTTAAAGAAAATCTGTGAGATTGACCCCGGATGGCGTGATGATTTGACACGGAATGACCCAGCTGTGTAATGTACAGAATATGCAGGCATGTGGCACACTTTGCAGCAAATCTTTACTCGGCTCATGAATGTGTACCGAGTTGGAGTCTAGCTAGGTCATGTAAGCTTTCTTATGAATACGCTAAGCTTTCTTTTGAATACGTAAATATCAATGGCCAATCATAGGCTGCGGAATGTTGGTTTTTAAGTGTGGACTTTGGACTGTATTGTACTGCATGATATACATGTACATGTACCATGTGCTGTAGGGATGCATGGACGAATGGCCGGCTACCGAACGTTGTGTGGTGCGTTTGGATACTCAGCACCATGTGGTTATGTGCATGTTATTATTATTATTATTATTATTATTATTATTATTATTATTATTATTATTATTATTATTATTATTATTATTATTATTATTATTATTATTATTATTATTATTATTATTATTATTATTATTATTATTATTATTATTATTATTATTTCTGGTTTATTAAAAACAACGCATTTGTAGCCCGGAGGCTAAATTACTGCAATGTTTACAATTTAAAAACACCAAGCTGTACACAGATTTAAAATTAAAAAATTTATAGACTTAGACAGAACACAATATATAAAATAAAGTAACATTAATTTAAAATGTAAAAAGCAGACTATTTTTGGTTCAAAATACTAACAATTATTTATTGTGGACTAGTTTTACTAGTAAAGGACGGGATTTGACTCGCCCACTGTTGTTTTCACTTGTACTTGGCAACCGGGCGACCGCTAATTTTAAACCCTATCTTTGTATTGACCTACCTGAGTGATATACAATTGTGTGTACAGTGGTACCCTTATCAATTTTTCCAAAACGCTGGACTCCCTCCGCTTCTTGACTCTATGCTTAAGTACAGTGTACCTTCAGGAGGTGAAAGAATGTGTTTGAACAGAAACCCACGTTTTTATACCAGGGTTTTTCACCTGAGTTGTCACTTATATCATGGCTCATTTGTAGAGAGCACATTAACACGAAATTATGTACGCTTGTTTTGGTGTAATTTGATGAAAAATATCTAAGCTGGCTATCGCTGGATTAAACATTGTTGGGACATAATGTTTACTGACATGAGTAGTCTATGGTCAAGGCTGTATTTGTTGCTTACAACGCCACCACTGCGGAACACTAATCAGCAGCAAGCAGCTCAGAGTAAAACAGGGTGCTACAGTGACATGACAAAACTAAATAGGTACATGTAATGTGGCTGTTTTAGTAAGTCGAATCAGAGCTCGTGCGCAAATGTGCATCAGTAAAATGTTTAATCAGCGATTGCCAGCTCTGATGGTTTCTTTTCTTTCAAAATTAAACCATAACCAGGATTTGCTTGTGGTTTTTTTTTTTTTTTTTGGGGGGGGGGCCAGTGATTTAAAAAAAATGTTGACCAACGGGTCATTCCATGCCAACTCACCTAAAATCCGGAAAAGTTTGGCATGCTCCGTCTCAGATTTTGCTAGTATTTATTTTTTAACAATGTCCCCTTTGGGTGCCATGACCAAAGTGTGACACAATTTTAGAATCCTACTCTTCAATTTTTTTTAGATATGACCCCCTAAAAAATATGCCCTGCCCCTTCAAATTGACTTTTTGTGTCTTCAGCAATTTTTGAGGGCCTGTATCTACAAATGGAGATAAGATAGCTATAAATTTATTTGAAGGGTAGGCCTATCTGGTATAGTGTGTTGTGTGTACCATCAACAAAATTATACGGTCAAAAGTAGCACAGGTCATTTGAATATCAAGATGTAGGTCTTTAAAAACTGACATTTTAGCCTGCGTAATGACTTTTCTTAATATTTGAGACCCCCTAGTGCCTTAGTGAAATGTCTGATTGCTTTTATTTTACATTTGGTTATAAACTAGGTGCATATGTGTGACCTGATATAAGGATAGAACAATCACGCTTTTGATGGGTACTTGGTGCAGGGGTCTGAATATTGGTCCACCTCTAAAAAAAAGCTTTTTTCAAGTGGTTATTTGACAACGTGGGACATTATTGACAGATTTACAAATTTTTCCCAATAATACTTTGTATCCAGTCTACATGTACTTGTGTGAGAAAAAAAGATGGGTTTTTTCTACTCCTTCAGGTAAAAAAAGAAAGAAGTGAATTTGCCTAGATTAAGGTATTTGCTGTGTATGCAATTTAGTGACAGCACTTGTTTACAAAAGAGCCACAGAGCCTGGACTTCAGCAGGCATGGTTTGTACACTACGGAAGCGTAGTGCTGCCACTTGAATAAAAAAAATAGTGAGGACACAAACCCATTCCTCTCTGTCAGTCTTTTGTAAAGGATTATGAGGCGCTCAGTAAAATATTCATCCTTTTATGTTATCAGATGAACCTTATCAAACTTGTTCCCTAAATATTTAGAATATTAAAATGCACTTTTTATTCCATTACAGTTAAGGCAAACAGGCAAAGGCTGCACCTGTGAACCAGCAGATACATGTAGTGAGCAGACAGCAGCTTCACATTTCTTGGTAATGGAGTTCAAGGTGTTGTGCATAGGGTAGATTGCTCAGTGATTCCTGCCAGAGACATTACTTTAAAAGGTGAGAATTCATTATGTATTGGTCATTGCAAAGATAAGAAGTAAACATGACTCTGCCCACAGGAAGAGAAGAAGGGGGAGGGGTGATGCACATGGCACAAGGGTAAAAATTGACTTGCAGTAATGTGTGTGTACTCAAACTGTGAACATTGTTCATACAAAAAGACTTGTATTCCATAAAGTGCATGGGAAACCTTGGCAACTATTATTTCAATCTATGCATAAATGTTGACAATTTAACCACTTCACGTCAAATGATGTGTATACAAGCCAAGTATATCTGGACTGACTTACATGTACTGTGGACGGTTTATTCGGACCGGAACAACTTCAGCTGAGTGCCCTCAATTTTTGCTGGCAGCCTGACAGCTGATGGTAAAATCCACCCAGAGTTTTGATTGTACAGTGTGCACAAAGAGGGACCCCAGGTGTTGGAATACATGCCTCATAATATCCTTTTCGGAGGGGGGGGGGTGTGTAACCCCTGATTCCAATCTTCTGCGCTGTTGTTGTACAAGTGTGGCAAACAAGAATGGACAGCATGTCACCATTGTTTATCACTGTTTTTGGTTTACTGGGAGGTAAGTCCAAGCATTCCCAGAATCCAGCAAACCATGGCTGAGGTTCTGTGAATCACGGTGAGTGCCTACTCAACTTTTCTTGCAAGACAACATCAAATCCCGGTTCTAATTAAAAGAACCTTTCTCTTGTCTTACTTGTGGCAATTTTTTTTTCAAAGGAAGACAATTACTTAAAAAAGCTTCACAAATTTCCACAGAAAGTGAAGTGGTTAACACAATTGATGCCACAGGGAGCCATTTTTCAAGATGTTCCTGATCGAAAAATAAAAATATCTGGACATTGCCTTCAAAGCATTTGTTCATGAAAAGATTGGAGATGGGGTTTTTCTCACTATTTTTAGTTATATTTACTGTTTCTCCAAAGCATAATCATTGGTGAGCCATGATGAGCTGTTACACAACAGTTATTAGAATTATAGTTTATTTATTTATTCATTTATTTATTTATTTACTTATTTATTTATTTATGTATTTATTTATTTTATTTTAAAAATATTTTTTATTTATTTATTTATTGTTTTTTTTTTTTTTTTTTTTTTTTTTTTGGGGGGGGGGGCAAAGTTGTAGAAGTAAAATCCTCATTCTGGTTTCTGCACCATCTGCTTATGATAAAAGATTTTGATTACTGTGGGGAAAGTCTTCTTGAAGCAGTTATACACATGACAAGCAGACAATCTGTTTTAAATTTGCTGAAATTGGAAATTGTGTACAAATGCTTGAGTCATCTATTGTTGCATTTATACCATTTGTGTTCCCAGCAGATGGTGATACTCATTATTGTCACCCAAGACCCACAATCTCCTAGTCAGTCTCAGACTCCCAGGCCAGATGCTGAAGACTTTACCAGTGAAAGTCCAAAAACACTACAAGGAGAGTTGGAGATGGACAAGAAACAGGAAGCTCACAATGACAGGTAAGGAATAGTCTGGGTGTGCTGTGGACATTTATTTTAAGTTAACATCTCTTGTTACAGATTTACAGATCTCCTTGTATGTCACTAAAACCTTTTTATTTTAAGCTTTTCCAACCTGTAGTCGGAACAGCTATTGTTTCTTTATTATCAAATGTTTAAAATTATTATTATCATTAGCTGTTCCAACCTTTTAGTCGGAGCAGCTATTGTAATCGTCAAGATTTTAATTAGCTGTTCCGACCTGTTAGTTGGAACAGCTATTGTAATAGTCAAGATTTTTTATTTTTGTTAATTATTATTATTAGCTGTTCCGAACTTTCAGTCGGAACAGCTATTGTAATCGTCAAGATTTTTATTCTTTTTAGCTGTTCCGACATACAGTCGGAACAGGTATTGTTTTTGTCGAGATTTTTATTATTTTTATTATTTTTATTATTATTCTTTGTTTCCGCCTAAATCCCATAGCATTTGTACACGTTTTTTCTTTAAGCCCAATATCCTAGAGCGTAAATAGGAAAGAGTTGAATCATATATCAAATTGAAGCTTAGTACATAAGCTTGACTCTTAAAGTAAAAAATATTAAAATTCTTAATTAATTAGCCACTTTACAGCGAGGTGAATATTTAATTAGCCAATCTTGAAAGCACCATAACTCAAAAAGTATACCCCCGATCGTCAAACTTGTTTCAGTTTTAGACTTCTGAGATACTTAAGATGTGCTTTCCGGCCTTAAATGTGGAACGACGTCACAATTACGTCATCTATTGCGCATTTTCGCCCGTGTACAAAACACATGGGATGCTTTTTAAACAATTGAGGGCGCTATACCAGTTTAACGGCGCTCTTGCTTGCTTTTTTTAAACTGGATCAAGTCGTAAACCCAAATGACCCTGTTACTGCGTGTTTTGTATGTAGAGTGTATTATAAAGAGTCATTCCTGCGCCGACTAGCACAAGTCTACGTTCATTCACAAGAATCAAGAGGAATTTTTCTTGCTCTCAGCGCAGAGCGACGTGTCCGCTCAGATCATGTTGTTATTCAGCGTGAACGTTGAAAATCGAACGCCGTGTGTTGAGTCGATGTTGCCCGCGCGTGTCCGACTTGTCTGCGCTTGGGTCCCGTTCACCGGAAAACGATCTTTTAGGTTTCTTATGAAAAGGCATTACTTGAAGCTGAATCGTGAAGGAAACAAGGCTACCCATTCGCCTGAAACCACGTTTTTAAGGTTCTTGTGCGAATGCATTACTTCGGGAAATCACTATGTAGCAAACAACAAACCTGTTGGGGGTTGCAATGAGGCTCGAATTGTAGCTGAATGGGGAAAGGTGTAGAAAAGAAAAAATACATTTTTCATGGGTGTGCATGAAGAGTCAAAATGAACAATAAAGTCATATCCAATATTTACTATTTTAGCCCAACAAAAACATTCAGTATTAAAAAGACACAACAAATGTTAGTACAATAGCATAGACCAAAATTTAAATCGTCTACCCAAAATTATTATGTGTTACTAAAGCGCAGTTGTGGCATGCACTGAGATGTTATCAGCGGAAAGCAGGCGTAGTAACAGATTAATGATTCCTTTTGAATTAATAATTCGTTTTGAATTAATAATTCGTTTCGAATTCATAATTCGTTTCGAATTTATAATTCTTTGATAAGAGTGGTTCGTGTTACGTACTAACGGACTAACGCATTTAATATTTTATCGCAACAAAAATTACATACACGATATTAAAAAGTTTTTTTTGTTTTTTTTGCAATTATGATTTTAATACAACAGCATAGACCAACCTGTGGTATGATCGCTTTACTAAATTGTGAGACCTGTGGTGGTGTGATTTTTTTGCGTACTAAATTGTGAAACCGTTTCCATGATATACAGTCTTGTGTGGTTTGCGTACAAACTTGTGAGACCTGGACCCAATTTCATGACTCTGCTTACCGTAAGCAAAAAAACGACGCTTACGGGTGCAGAGAATTCCGTGCTTACGTCAAGCGTATTTCAGGGTTTAGCAGAGAATTTCGGCTTTTTCTCGTGTGTACTTCACGTAACTAGGCATTCTTTGCTTACACAGCTAGCGCAGAAATTTGACGCTTGCAAAATAAGCAGAGAATGGTGACCGTAAGCATGGATTTCGGCAGTTACCAGAGCCATGTAATTGGGCTCATTTGTTTAAATGAGGGGTAGTTCACTTTATACACTAAGTTGTGAGACCCAGGCCCAAATACATGGCTCTGCTTACCAAAAGCAAAGAGTCAACGCTTACGGAAGCAGATAATTCCGTGCTTACGTCAAGCGTATTTCAGGGGTTAGCAGAGAATTTTGGCTTGTGCGCGTGTGTACTTGACGTAACTAGGCAACTATTATAGTCAATGTTTCGCGGCACTTTTTGATTGAATTGTTTTACGCTTATCCGAACCGTAAAACGTAAACGTTTAACCGGTTGATCGGTTGGTTAACTGTGTAACTGTCACAGGCTTAGTATACATGCTAACTTGTGAGACATGTTCCTTGTGAGACATGTTTCGAGTAAAAAAAACGTTAGCACATCTGCGGTTGTGATCAAAAACATTGCATCTTCAGTGCAACATTATTTGGCTCTGCACAATTATCCTGCAAAATAAATTAATGTGCAATCGAATTGTTGTGGAACGCTCTCTAGCGTTCATTGTTCTTGCATTTAATACCTCAAGCACAGTTTTCATAATTATAACAAAGACTATGAGCCTGATTGGAAACGATATTTATGTGCACTTCAAGTTCTTTTCAGTTATAGACTCATTGAGCATTGAAGATTGAACTTGGGTTACCGTGACCCCATGTTAACCTTTACTTCCGGGTCAACCAGAAGTGGGACCATATCTCAAGAACTACACAACCGATGTTCCATTTCTTTTCAGTTATTAGATCCTTTGAACATTGAAGATTGAACTTGGGTTACCGTGAGCCAATGTTGACCTTTACTTCTGGGTCAACCGACAGTGGGACCATATCTCAAGAACTACACAACCGATTTTCTTTTTTTTCAGTTTTAGACCCCTTGTGCACGGTCATACTAATTAGCGTCAACGGGCCCATTTCACGACAACTCAAGACAACTCAAGACAACTAAAGACAACAAGTTTAAAATACCATATAACGAAGACTATGACACAATCCAATTCCATTTCTTTTCAGTTATTAGATCCTTTGAACATTGAAGATTGAACTTGGGTTACCGTGACCCCATGTTGACCTTTACTTACGGTTCAACCGGAAGTGGGACCATATCTAAAGAACTAAACACCCTATCTTCAATTTCTTTTCAGTTATAGACCCCTTGTGCATTCAAGATTGAACTTGGGTTGAATCAAAGCACAAAAAACGGAACAGCTTTGTGTTTGTTCACAAACACCTCAATGTCTAGTTCTTATTATTCTTTCTTTCCATAAAATCGTATTGACTTAACCTGTGTCTCTTTCAGAAGCCATATGTTCCTCTTAAAATTATCAAAAGTAGACATATCATGTACCATATTGAAGCTTATACACTGACTTAAATTTTAGATGTAATTAGATTAAAATTCTTAATTAATTATTCACGTGACAGCGGTGTGAATATTTAATTAGTCAATCTTGTTTGCCCCATATCTCAAGAAGTATACATCCAATACTTACACTTTTTTTCGGTTATGGACTTGTCTTGAACTGTAGATGTGCATTCCAGCCTAAAATTTTCAGTCACGTCATCATGACATCATACGTTTGCACGTTTTGTTTTATGTGTACAAAACATATGGCGCTAAAAGTGAAAACGTTTTACTAGTCAAAAACACAATTACTTCAAAATAAGTTATCTCTTCATTTCCTAAATTTCATATTCTTTGTTGAAAAATTAACTGATTTTAATAAGAGATGTTTCAGTCCATTAAAAGCAATCAAGGTATGTCTATAATTAATGAATAGATGAAAATCTTGGCGTAGTGGTACAACGTAGTACTTCACAAACTGGATGCAGTCACTTTCAGTTTTTTAAACCTTCTTTATGCTTCATGCAATACAGTGTGGACCTATATGAGTTGAGGTCTTACTTGAGAAGAGTCTACGACATTGTCGCGAAGTGCGCAGCTTTTTATTTGATTTCTAACCGAGTATTGGACCCATTACTTTGTACATACTCCATTGGATTTGTACACAACCAATACATTTAGATTCCTACGTAGGTTTAGGGTTTTCGTGAGAATGCAGAATTATTGTTTCCTCCTAAAATCCCTCAGCGTTTGTACACGTTTTTTCTTTATGCCTAATATTCTAAAGCTACAGATGAAAGAGTTATCATGAATCGAATTGAAGCTTAGAACATAAGCTTAACTCTAAGTGTAAATTTTTATAAAAACCTTAATTGATTAACCACGTGATCTTCATTTGAATATTGAATTAGGTAATCTTTGCAGCACCATATCTTAAGAAGTACACACCCGCTTTTGAAACTTTTTTCAGTTATAGACTCCTTGGGCATTGGAGATTAGCCCTGGGAAATTGTGACCCCATGTTGACCTTTACTTCGGGTCAACCGGAAGTGGGACCATATCTCAAGAAGTACACAACCGATTTTCAAACGTTTTTCAGTAATAGACTCCATTGGCATTGGAGATTAGCCTTGGGAAATCGTGACCTCATGTTGACCTTTACTTCGGGGTCAACCGGAAGTGGGACCATATCTCGAGAACTACACAACAGAATTTCAAACTTTTTTCAGTTATAGACTACCTGGGCATTGGATATTAGCCTTGGGAAATTGGACCCAATGTTGACCTTTACTTCGGGGTCAACCGGAAGTGCGACCATATCTCAAGAAGTACACAACCGATTTTCAAACTTTTCAGTTATAAACTCCATGGGCATTGGAGATAGCCCTGGGAAAACGTGACCCCATGTTCACCTTTACTTCGGGGTCAACCGGAAATGGGACCATATCTCGAGAACTACACAACCGATTTTCAATTTCTTTTCAGTTATAGATCCTTTGAGCATTAAAGATTGAACTTGGGTTACTGTGACCCGTATTGACCTTAACTTCTGGGTCAACCGGAAGTGGGACCGTATCTCACGAACTACACAGCTGATTTTAATTTCTATTCAGTTTTAGACCCTTTGAGCATTGAAGATTGAACTTGGGTTAATGTGACCCCATGTTGACCTTTACTTCAGGGTCAACCGGAAATGGAACCATATCTCAAGATCTACACAACCGACTTTCAATTTCTTGTCAGTTATACACTCATTGAGCATTGAAGATTGAACTTGGGTTACTGTGACCCCGTATTGACCTTTACGTACGGGCTTAACAAAAATTTCAAAAGTTAAACAAATGATACCTCTTAAAACATGCACAAAATACAGAATCAGTTCATATCTTGAGCTACAAAATAGAATTTCTTAGGTCAGCAGAACGGAACAGCTGAGTGATTGTAAGTTACAATCACTTACATCTAGTTATTAGCTGTTCCGAACTTTCAGTCGGAACAGCTATTGTAATCGTCGAGATTTTTATTCTTTTTCTTATTATTCTTTCTTTCCATAAAATCGTATTGACTTAACCTGTGTCTCTTTCAGAAGCCATATGTTCCTCTTAAAATTATCAAAAGTAGACAAATCATATACCATATTGAAGCTTATACACTGACTTAAATTTTAGATGTAATTAGATTAAAATTCTTAATTAATTATTCACGTGACAGCGGTGTGAATATTTAATTAGTCAATCTTGTTCGCACCATATCTCAAGAAGTATACAACCGATCCTAAAACTTTTTTCGGTTATGGACTTGTCTTGAATTGTAGATGTGCATTTGAGCCTAAAATTCTCCGTCACGTTATCATGACGTCATTTGTTTGTGCGTTTTCGTTCTGTGTACAAAAACAAATGGCGCTAAAAGTGCAAATTTTTTGACAGTCCAAAACACGATATTTTCAATTAAAATTACGAATTAGTTTCCTAAATTACATAAACTGTTTTGAAAAGTTAACTGCTTTTAATAAGAGATGTTCCTGGTCATTAAAACTAGTCTGAGTAGAAAAATTTCCACGATAATTAACGATTCAGTGACAAATCGGACACCAATGGCTAGCCATATTATTAAAGGTTCCGTTCATCAAAATGTAGTCAGGATGCCCTGCGACACAGAGAAAAATGCACGCGAAATGCCGTAACGAAATAGCCGACTTCTGGGTACCAGTCGCTGCACACTTTTAATACAAAAAGATCGATCTATAGCGTATTGAAACGGTGGCTTGTGCATGAATATGTGTACATGTACGTCGTGATTCTGTTGCCCGGGGCGCTCGACGATTTAGAACATAAGCTTAACTCTAATTTAATGTAAATGTTTATAAAAATTCTTAATTGACTCATTTGAATATTTAACTAGTTAATCTTTGCAGCACCATATCTCAAGAAGTACACTGCCGATTTTCAAACTTTTTTCAGTTATAGACTCCTTGGGCATTGGAGATTAACCTCGAGTAACCGTGACCCCATGTTGACCTTTACTTCGGGGTCAACCGGAAGTCTGACCATATTTAAAGAACTACACAACCAATTTTCAAACATTTTCAGTTATAGACTCCTTTTGCATTGGAGATTAGCCTTGGGAAATTGTGACCCCATGTTGACCTTTACTTCGGGGTCAACCGGAAGTGGGACCATATCTCAAGAAGTACACAACCGATTTTCAAACTTTTTTCAGTTATAGACTCCATGGGCATTGGAGATTAGCCTTGGGAATCTGTGACCCATGTTGACCTTTACTTTGGGGTCAACCGGAAGTGGGACCATATCTCAAGAACTACACAACCGATTTTCAAACTGTTTTCAGTTATAGACTCCATGGGCATCATGACGTCATTTATTGCGCGTTTTCGTTTTGTGTACAAAACACATGGCGCTAAAAGTGTAAATGTGTACATGAGCAGCACATGCAATTCCTATGTGGGTTTAGGTTTTTTTTTAGAATGCATCGATCGGAATTTTTTTTTTACCATCGTGTTCCTTATAAAATTTATTAGTACGAAAAACACATTTTTTTTGCTGTGACGTAATCAGGTGTCGAATTACGCTAATTCAAAGCTTATTCCTTTAAAAAATCATATCTCCTGAACCAAATGTCGTAGAGTCGTAATGTTTGTGTTGCTTTGTAGCGTACAACAATTGCAAATAATTATTTTTAGTAATGACCTCACTTTGACCTTTACTTCCGGTCCAAACAGGAAGCTCAAATCTTTATAAAATCATATCTCCTGAACCAAAAATCAGAAAGGCGTAACGTTTGTGTTGTATTGTAGCTTACAACACTTGCGTCATTTCATGTACAGTGATGACCTCACTTTGACCTTTACTTCCGGTCCAAACAGGAAGCTCAAAACTTTAACAAATCATACCTCCTGAACCATATGTCATTAAGTAGTAATGTTTGTGTTGTATTGTACCTTACAAGATTTGCAAAAAATTATTTTTAGTGATGACCTCACTTTGACCTCTACCTCCGGTCCAAACAGGAAGCTCAAATCTTTATAAAGTCATATCTCCTGAACCAATAGTCAAAAAGGCGTAACGTTTGTGTTGTATTGTAGCTTACAACACTTGCGACATTTCATGTACAGTGATGACCTCACTTTGACCTTAACTTCCGGTCTAATACAAGATCCGAACTTAATTAAACTAGTTTACACTGTTTACACTGCAAAACAAGCATTGATCATTTCGAACAACATTACGTCCCATACACAAAATACAGAATCAGTTCATATCTTGGGCTACAAAACATAACTTTTTAGGTCAGCAGAACGGAACAGCTGTGTGATTGTAAGTTACAATCACTTACATCTAGTTGTTATTGTTATTGTTATTATTATTATTCTTTCTTTCCTTAAAATTGTATTGACTTCACATGTGACTTTTCAAAAGCCATTACTGTCCCTCTTAGAGTTATTAAAAATGAACAAATCATAAACCGTATTAAAGCTTATGCCCTGACTTAAATTGAACATGTCATTAGATTAAAATTCTTAATTAATTATTCACATGACAGCTGTGTGAATATTTAATGAGCCAACCTTGTTTGCACCATACCTCAAGAAGTATACATCTGATCCTCAAACTTTTTCAGTTATAGACTCGAGTTATATTGTAGATGTGCATTCTGACTTAACATTTTCCGTCACGTCGTCATGACGTCATTTGTTGGCGCGTTTTGTATATGTGTACAAAACACATGGCGCTAAAATTGAAATGTTTCGCTGGTCAAAAACATAATATTTTCAAAACAAGTTAATTGTTAGTTTCCTAAATTACATAAACTGTTTTAAAAAGTTAATTGCTTTTAATAAGAGATGTTCCTGGTCATTAAAACTAATCAAAGTACAATCTTTCCACAATAATTAACGATTAAGTGACAAATCGGACACAATGGCTAGCCATTTTGATTGCACAATCATGGCAAGGCGTTGGAGATTTCCTTATTGTTCGATTCCTAACCGGTAGAGGACCCATTGCTTTGTGCACAGCCCATTCGATTTGTACATGAGTGACACATGTACATGTACATGTAATTCCTACAAAGGTTTAGGGTTTCGTGAAAATACAGAAATATTCGTTTCCGCCTAAAATCCCATAGCGTTTGTACACGTTTTTTCTTTAAGCCTAATATTCTAAAGCATAAACATGAAAGAGTTATATCAAATATGGAATTGAAGCTTAGAACATAAGCTTAACTCTAAATGTAATTTTTTATAAAATTATTAATTAATTAACCAGGTGATCTTCATTCAAATATTTAATGAGTTAATCTTTGCAGCACCATATCTCAAGAAGTACACGGCCGCTTTTCTAACTTTTTTCAGTTATAGACTCCTTGGGCATTGGAAATTACCCTTGGGAAATCGTGACCCCATGTTGACTTTTACTTCGGGGTCAACCGGAAGTGGGACCATATCTCAAGAAGTACACAACCGATTTTCAAACTTTTTTCAGTTCTAGACTCCTTGGGCATTGGAGATTAGCCTTGGGAAATCGTGACCCCATGTTGACCTTTACTTCTGGTTCAACCGGAAGTGGGACTATATCTCAAGAACTATACAGCAATTTTCAATTTGTTTCAGTTATAGACCCTTTGAGCATTGAAGATTAGACTTGGATTACCCTGACCCCATGATAACCTTTACTTCAGGGTCAACTGGAAGTTGGACCATATCTCAAGAAATATACACCTGATTTTCAACCTTTTTTCAGTCATAAGCCTCATTAGGCATTAAATATTAACCCTGGGTTATCTTGACCCTAAGTTGACCTAAACTTCTGGTTAAACTGGAAGTTGGACCTTATCTCAAGAAGTAAACATCCGATATTCAAACTTTTTTCAATTGTATACATCTTGGCATTGAATGTTAGCCTTGTGTTACAATGACCCCAAATTGACCTGAACTTCCGGTTCAACCGGAAGTGGGACCAAATGTCAAGCACTACCCACCTGATTTTCATTTTCTTTTCAGTTATAGACTCATTGAGCATTGAAGATTAGCTTTGGGTTACTGTGACTCGGGTTGACCTTTACTTACAGGTCAACCGGAAGTGGGACCAAATCTGAAGAACTAAACACCCAATTTCCAATTTCTTTTCAGTTATAAACCCCTTAGGCATTGAAGATTGAACTTGTGTTACCGTGACCCGATGTTAACCTTTACTTCCAGGTCAACCTGAAGTGGGACCATATCTCAAGAACTACACAGCCGATTTGAATTGTTTTCAATATTAAACCCTTTGAGCATTAAAGATTGAACTTAGGTTACCATGACCCCATGTTTACCTTTACTTCCAGGTCAAGCGGAACTGGAACAATACCTAAAGGACTACACAACCGATTTTAAATTTCTTTTCAGTTATAGACCCCTTGTGCATTGAAGATTGAACTTGGGTTTAATCAAAGCACAACAAAACCGAACAGCTTTGTGTTCGTTCACATACACCTAATGTCTTGTTATTAATCATTATTATTCTTTATTTCCATTGACGTAACACATGAACTTTCTTGATAACATACTGTTACTTTACCATTGTGAGAAACACAAAAATTGTATACCACATGAAAGCTTATGTCCTGACTTAGTTTACAAATGATGTTTGACTAAAATTCCTAAATAATTATGCGTGTGACAATAGTGTGGATATTTAATCAGTCAATCTTGCGCCCATCTTATCTCGAGAAGTAAATATCCCATTCTCAAAATTGTTTCAGTTACAGACTCATTGTTTATTTTAGTTGATGATTTTAGCATATTTTTTTACCGTCTTGTCATCATGACACCTCATGTTGGCGCGCTTTTGTTCTATCTACAAAACACATAGTGGCTTAAATAAAGTGCTTCATAGTCTTCATCCAGTCACCTTCGCGTTTTTGGTTGATCTACTGTGTGGATCCTTATAAGATTGGGAATTTCTTGAGTCTAAGAAAAAAACCATGAACTGCGTAGCTCGTTTATTTAATTCCTAATCGATAGAGGACCAATTACTTTGTGCACAGCCCATTCGATTTGTGTATGAGCAACACATGTAATTCTTACGCACGTTTAGGGATTTTAAGAAAACGCATTATATGGGAATAAGTTCTATACAATCATGTACTCGGTACCTTATAAAATTTGCTAGTGTGAAAAACACAAGTTTTTTACTGTGACATCATCGGGTGTCAAATTTAGTAACTCATAGCTATGTTCTTTGAAAAATCTCCTGAACCACATGTTATAAAGTCGTAATGTTTTGTTGTTTTGTAGCTTATTTTACATGCAACATTCAGAAACGACCTCACTTTGACCTTTACTTTTGGTCCAAACAGGGAGCGCAAAACTTCCAAAAATCTTATCTTCTGAATCCCATGTCATAAAGTCGTAATGTTTGTGTTGTTTAGTAGCTTACAACAATTGCAACTTTTTATTTAAAAAGATGACCCCACTTTGACCTTTACTTCCGGTCCAAAGAGTAAGCTCAAAGCTTAAAAAAAAAACTTTTTCCTGAAACACTTGTCAACAAGTTGTAATGTTTGTGTTGTATTGTAGCTTGCCTTAAAACACTTGTGGGTCATTCCGTGTCAACACGCTTTTGGACCTGACCGTCACAGATTGAAATGAAATTTGGTGTGCTGATTGGACTCCCTCAGAAACCCCCAGAACCCAAATTTTATGTAATTCGGTTCATTATTTTTTTGAGATATGGGTGAATTACGTTCATCTTAGCTTTGACCTTATTGTGGTCTAACATAATGTTTGTTGATGTATTTACTCATGCTGATAGATTTCAACTGAATTGTTTGCAGCCACAACCTGATCACCAGCTGGTGTGAGTGTAAGACCATTGGGATCAACACAATCCTTGATGATACATCCAATGTACTTGCCGTCAGGGCTGTAATAATAGATATCACCTGATATTCGGCCTCGTCCTCTCCATACAGCAACATAGATGCTCCCATCCTTGTCACAACACACACCACAAGGCCTCCCAGACTGATTGGTTTCTATTGAGAATACTACTTCACCACTGTAGTCTACTGATACTAACTTACAGTCATGCCAGTTGGTGTAGATGAGTCGCTGTTTGTAGGCAGTCAAGTACCCACTAATCTCTGGAGCAGGGAGTGTTCTGATGAGGGATCCATTTGGTTTGTGTAGAGATATCTCTGCCTTGGTTTCATAACCCACTGCTATCAGATTGTTGTCATCCACTGCAATACATGATGGTTCACTGCCTGGGTTGAACTTTTGGAGGAGCTGATAATTCCTGCTGAAAATCTTGACTGTTGTATCATCTAAAACAATGAGCTCATCATTCTTGTTTACAGTAACTCTGCTTGGTTCAGTAAGACCTTTGATTGGTAGTTCTTGTGGGATGGCAGTGGATTGAGTATTGCCCTTTGCCATGTCTGCTGATATTGTAATCACACTTACACTGTTCCGATGTGACACAACAATATCACTATTGGAGTATGCAGACACATCATATGCAGGAAAAGTAGTCTTTATGTTTGTTTTCAGTGTCCATTTATCTTTCAGCACCAGTCTCCCTAGTGCTTTCTGGCCTTCTTTAAAGTCCAGATAAGTCAACCCATCAGGTACTTTTGTTGATTTTATCGCTCTGTATTCTTTGAGGTCTTGTAAGATTTGCTCTATGTGGTGTACAATATTGATCTGTTGTTCCATGAGTTGAATAACCTCGTCCTGCTTGAGCACTGCGTTGTTCATCTCTTTGTTGTTTGTAGCTCGTGCAGTTTCCATTGTCTTGACTCTGTCTTTATAAATCTGTTCAGCCTCTTGCATCAGTTTCTGCTGCTCCTCTCTGATCCTGGCAACCTCCTTGGCAATCTCATCATCAGCTTTCTTGGAGATCTTCTCTTTAGTGGCAGCAAACTTAGAGTCTAATTTCATACGGGACATATCTATTTCTTGAATGGCAACATTGATTGTTTGAATGTTCTTTCTTACTTCTGCTAGAAGTTCAGTGGCATGTTTTTTACTTTTGTCTGAAGCTTCATTCATTTCTATTGCTGTGTGCTTGCTGTGGTCTTTTATGATACAAGTTATACATATCAGTTTCTTGCATGTTTCACAATACAGGACAAGATCCTTGCCAGTATGCTTACTACACTTGGAAATAAACTCCTGACTGGGTACTTGATTTCCTTGCTGTTGTTTCAGTTGGTTTTCCTGTTTCTCAAAAGCATCTATCAGAGAAAAGACTGTAAAGTTTGTTTTCAGACCATCGATGCCATTTTTCTTTAACAGAGTTTCTTGTCTACACACTGGACATGAAAGTGTTGTAGGACTTGGACTATTCTGTCTGAGTTTTTGAAGGCATTCAAGACAAAATGAATGAGAACACTCCAGTTGTTTGGGGTGCTTGAAGCGTTCACTGCAAATTGGACATTCAAGATGATCCTGACTAATCTCTGCTAGCACTGACTGAGTTGTTATATTGGATGCCATTCTGATTGGAAGTACTTGCTAAAATGTTGAGCTGTGAATTAAAAGAGAAAACTGACCCAATTAGATCATTGTCTTATACCTGTAGCCTTTCTCATCAATGGAAGACTTTATTTCATGGTCCTATTACGAACTACTATTAACATCTCTGCTAAAGACCAGTGGTGTATTGAGGGGGGACTGGGACTGGTCACCCCCTGCTTCCCATTTAGAATCTCGACAATTTATATTTAAAAATTCCAGAGGCAAATGTTACATTTGATTAGCTTACTGTGATAACTTAATTGTTTTAAAACAAAAACTTCTGTTGACACGCAGACAAGGTATTTGATTTTGCCCTCATGTTAGATTATCAAACAAAAAGTAGTAAATGGTACAACAAGAGCGCTCTTTTTTAAAAAAGAAATGCAAACGAGATTCACAGTTTTAATTGGCCAGTAGTGCTCTCCCCAGGAAACAAATTCGCACCCTCTTATATCCCCTGACAATTTTACCCTAGTTTTGGAGCTGGTTGTGATAGTTTCTGCTCAATAAAAAATGAGTATCTACTTGCTGAAAAAACAGAAAAAAACCTGTTAGGGTATTTTTACAAGAATGTCAAATCGATCCATGGAGGTGACAGCGGGTACAACTTCATCTCCTGGGCAGCAATCGCGAATGGATACCTTTACTCAGAAATCTGAGAAAAGTGTTTTTCAGGTGCCATTAAGGATTTTTAACCAACGAGCATTTCAGACAAAATAATTTCTAGGAAGTTTACTACACCAGCTTTAAAAAAAGTCAGATTTCAGACGAAATTGCTGAAAAAAAAATCCTGGGTCATTACTAAAGTATGACCCTACCTTTAATGAATGTCCCTTGTATTTGTATTTGAACTCCTCCAAGACAAAGTTATGCTTGGCCTGTAATATGATGTGTTTAAAATCTGAACTGTTCAGAAAATGCTGTTGTTTAAACAATATTCTTTGATGAATAACTTTCAATGGCAAAAGGATGGCAACGGTTCTGACCACTTATTACAAAGGTTCAGAAAAAACTTGTTCAAAGTGATGCATGACAGGATTACTAATTTGGAAGATCTTTTATTGTGAGCCCAATAAGTTGAGATACATCTGGCTTTGTTATTGTGGAGAAAGCTCTTATACGCTTCCCCAGATACAAGATCTATTTTTAGATTTACTTATTTGCATGACCGGGTGACTTTTCCTCACTTTGAGTTTGACCTCAAATACATTCTCTGTGAAAGTAGATCCCTGTTTCTTATAATATTAATTCAAATTGTACCTTCTTTGTTATTCAAACACATGTAACATTTCCTTAGAAATACAATTTTACTTAATGGTACGATGTATTGCTTTATATTTGAAATAATTGGTAGACCTCCACTATTTGGTAGGCGGACTTATATATTTTGGTGTTGTACGGTCGCACTGCGAGAGCGGGACGAGACTCTCTCTTTTTGCTGGGATTAAACGGGGACAGTTGTGCTACACTTTTGTGCACCTTTTTGACAGATGTTCTTCTGTTTTATGTCGCCATTGCGACATGTCTTCCCCCTAAAATTAGCCATGGGCTATTTCCTGGAACCTGTGGTGACTCTTAATCTACATGCATTTCTTGCCAAGTTAGAGATATTTTGTGACAATCTTTGACGTGTGTAATTCCCCTATGCATGCACATGTGTGTATTATTTGCTGTTGTGTAATGCCTTGCCGTGCATACAGCGTCTGTCAAAACCATGTGCGTTGTGTATGCATGTGGGCAGATCTGCGATTGCCATTGCGCGTCGTACAAGTAGTCTTTTATTTACATGTACATGATGTATGTACATGTATCGTTATTCTTACAAGGTGTATGTTTATGTTTACTTATTTAGAAGGTCGGGAGACCCCACTCTTAAAGAATGGCTAGTCGACCTTAACACATATTCTAGACAGTTGGGCCTCACTGATGAGGAAAAAGTAGATGCAACATTGGATCATCTCACGGGCCCTGCTCGTGAGGAGGTACTCTGTTGTCCTTTAAAGGAAAGGAAAGAATTCTCTAAGCTTCGGGAATTGCTGCGCTTGCGCTTTGGATCTCTGGAAAATGTTCAGTCATTGAACCATGCCTTTTACTCAAGATCACAACTTGAGGGTGGAAGTTTAACCGACTTCAGCCGATCTATCATGCGTTTGTATGATCGGATGGAGACCATGGCTACTGATCAAAAAGAAAAAGCGGCTTTGGGTCAGTTGAGGGAAGGTGCCCTTAAAGAGCAATTCGTAAGGGGTGTTACAGATCCCTCAGTTCGCCGGGATTTACGCCCGTTAGTTGTTGATCATCCTAAATCGACATTCTTTGAAATGAGAAATATTGCTCTGAAGCTGTTCCAAGATGTGGATAGGCTTTCAAAATCCAATGATGCCAGTGATCGAGTGTGTTCCATCGAACATTCCGATCACGTGATAAATAAAGCCAGTTGTGGGGACTTGGTTAGCACTAAGGCATTAGGCGATTTGGTCGCTGGTCAGAAAAGCCTCACCTCCACCGTAGATAAGTTAGTGCAGCAGCAGGCTGCAATGATGCAACAACAAACTGCTTTATTGCAACAGCTAACGATCAACAATGACAGGTTTGACCGTTTGGCTGGTATTATTGAGAAGGGACAGAGAGGTTCAAATGTATCTGTCCCAATGTGCTCCTTTTGCAAGAGACGTGGCCATACCATAGATATTTGCTATAAGCGGAGAAATATGCTTGAGAGAAAGGGCAACCAGCCCAGTGTCGAACCTAAGCCCGCTCAGACTATTAAAGAGGCGGGAAAAGTTGTTCCTCCGCCATAGAGGGCGTTATGTCGGGGGGCAATCCCGAGCCCGCAAACCAATCAGATTGTGAAGAACCTTTGACCTTAGATAGAATCATCTCAGCAAGTGAGAGGAAAAAGCTCCTTGCGACTTGTCCTTCGGCAAGTATTTTAGTGGCTGGGGCTCGGGCAGATTGTATATTGGACACAGGGGCAGTAACTTCCCTAGTGTCAGCAGAGTTTTATCGTGAGTATTTAGCTAAGAAGTTAGGTAACCTGGATGATGTGGGTGGATTTTTGAACTTGCGTGGTGTCAATGGCCTGTCGGTTCCGGTTGATGGGTATTTAGAGGCTCCAGTAGACATATTTGGCCAGAAGTTTACTGCTAGTTTTTTGGTATTGAATGACGAGGCCAGAACAAGCAAGCGAGAACAATTCCCAGTGCTTCTAGGTTGCAATATTTTGCGAGTGTTGTGGTCAAAGTTGAATAAATTGAAAAACATGGATATGAGTGAGGATCTCAGACTGGCCTTACAGTGGTTTATTACAGTGGTTTATTACAGTGGAAGCTGTTAATGACAAAGTCAAGGAGTCAAGTGGACAGTGCGACAGTAGTAAAGATATACATGTTTATGAGTTATGGGCCAGTAAACCTACTTTTGTACCTGCGGAGTCTGTTGGAAGTGTGCATTGTAATTTAAGTGAACCTCAAGTCAGAAAAGAGGTTGGGCCATTGTTAGTACAGTCTTATCCTGACATGTCAGAGGGTAGTGGTCAATGTTCACCAAATGCAATTAGAATTGTAGATGGAATACAACATGTAGATGAGAACCCAATTTCAGTGTTGGTGGTGAACACAAATCCTGAGCCATTGTTTATCCCTGCGCTCACTAAAGTTGCAGTGGCATTGGAGGTAGGGGTGACGGAACAAATTTTGTTGGATTGTTGTGATAGTGGTTATGAAGTGTCCGTTCACCAAGTTTTTGTCGATCATAGGCGTGATGAGGGGCCTAATGTGGGTTTGCATGAGTGTAGTGATGTGAATGATAGTAAGAATGGCAAACCAAGAAAATTGTTTACATTTTCTGATGGGTCGACATATTTACTACCTCCAGGTCTCGGTCTTGGGGAGTTGGGAGCCACCGAAGCTGAATTAGCGGTTAGGTTAATACAGAAGCATGAACAAGCCTTTTCTATGGGACCATTTGATTTAGGGTATTGTGATCTAATCCCTCATGAGATTAAAGTCTGTGATGAAAAACCTGTTAATCTACCCTACCGACGGATAGTTCCAAGTCAAGCCTCAGAAGTTAAGAAACTGCTTCAAGATTTGTTGGATCGCAATGTTATCCAGAGATCAAAAAGTCAATATGCCAGTCCTGTAGTACTAGTAAGGAAGAAGAATGGGCAGTTAAGGTTATGTATAGACTACAGATGTTTGAATGCAAAAACAGAAAAAGATGCATTTCCGCTTCCTCGGATAGAGGAGACATTAGAGTCTCTGGGTGGGTCCAAATTGTTTTCATCATTGGATCTGGCCCACGGATACTTCCAAGTAGCCGTGCAGCCGGAATCTGTACACAGAACTGCTTTTCGGGTTCCTTGGGGATTGTATGAGTTTCTACGACTCCCTCAAGGGCTCAGTAACAGCCCCAGCACTTTTCAGCGCATTATGGAGTCAATATTTGTGGACATGAATCTTTCTGAACTGGTTCTATATTTAGATGACTTGCTTGTGTTCTCTACAACAATGGAAGCACATTTAGAGAGGCTGGGCAAAGTTTTTTCCCGACTGGAACATTTTGGTTTGAAGCTAAATGGTTCAAAGTGTCAGCTGTTTCGAAGTTCTGTATCTCATTTGGGTCATATCGTGAGCAGTAAAGGGGTGTCTGTTGATCCTGGTAAAATTGATCATGTGCGTGATTGGCCTGTTCCTACTAGTGTGGAACGGCTGCGGTCGTTTCTCGGGCTAGCTTCCTATTATAGGCGCTATGTCAAAGATTTTGCGAAAATAGCTGGACCTTTGCATGCATTGAGCGGCAAGGCAGTATTAAAAGTAGGGAACCGCAAGGGGCCTTTACCCTGGGCATCAGAGGCGGATCAAGCGTTCACTAAACTTAAACAGGCACTCTGCAGTACACCAGTTTTGGCGTACCCTAATTTTGACTGTGATTTTGTAGTTGAGGTTGATGCCTCTCTAAAAGGACTGGGGGCGTGTCTTTCTCAGTACGACGAAAGTGGTTACTTGCACCCTGTGGCCTATGCCAGTCGCTGTCTGAGGGGTGCTGAGAAGGGCTATTCTGATTTGTCTAGTTTTAAGCTAGAATTGCTTGCCCTTAAATGGGCAATTTCGGAGAAATTCCGCGAGTACTTGTTAGGTCGGCACACCACGTTGTGGACAGATAATAACCCTCTGGCACACCTTCAGACAGCTAAACTGGGAGCCACAGAGCAGCGCTGGGTTGCTCAACTTGCGGCTTTTGACCTTGACATTAGGTATCGATCAGGCCGCTCAAACAAATGCGCAGACGCGCTTAGTCGCAATCCACCCAGCATGGCTGCTTCAGAGACTGCAAACATTTTGCACACTATAACTCAGTGCACGCCTTTGCCCCATCTTTTGCACCTTGTACCATTACCCGAAGGGGGACACTTGCAAGAATTAGGGATAGATGAGCAACCGCCTGTCATAGCATCTTCGGTGTTGCCATCATATTCGTATGCAGATTTAGCATCTGTACAAAAGGGTGATGAGTCTCTTGGGGAAGTATGGAACTTGTGGGAACGTAAATGGGATCCTGGCCAGGGTGTTTTAAATTCCAATCAAAGTACACAAGCGGTTAAGTCATGGTTGCGGGAGTGGCCCTGGCTTGTTGAGCACAACAAAGTGTTATATAGAACAGTGGGTGATACCGGTCCAGGTCAAGTGTTTCAGTTATTGGTCCCAAGGCAACTCCAAATTGAGGGCTGCACATAAGGGCTGCACATGACCAATGGGGTCATCAGGGAGTTGGGAGGACACTGGCGTTGATAAAGAATCGTTGTTTTTGGCCCAGCATGAATTCGCAAGTCAAAGCATACATTAGGCAATGCTTCCAATGCACTGTTGCCAAGGCCCCATCACCTGCCATACAACCACCAATGAGACACCTTTTGGCTTTCAGGCCTTTAGAACGTTTGGCTATTGATTTCTTGAAATTGGATCGTGGCCATGGCTGTGTTGCCGCAGCCCAGGGTTTCACTACATTATAAATCCATCTTTTTTCATAAGGTAATTTCTGTGCATTTTCTCGGTCCCCGGTTACCTTGCCCAAATTTCTAACTCGTGACCAAAATCCAAACATTTTAGCAGTGTATTTTTTTTCATTGATTTTTCAACCAATGAAAAGGTTCAACCACTCGAACCACCAAAAAAATGGCTTCTGACAATCGCCAGCAAAAAAGCTTTAAACCCAACACATAATGTGCCTCTCAAAAACTACTAGGAAGTAAAGAGTAAAATACTAATAAAATAAACACCAAGCTGAAAACACTCACTGTGCTATGTATGCTTTGATTTCATCAAATAGTATTTGGGAACTCCACATCACTGGATCAATCATGTCACAGTGCTCAGTCACACATCAGTCTAAGAGATCCAGTTAGTGTTCTTGTTTATTGCTACATTAATCCAGTTTTTGCTGTAGCAGCTGCTATTAACAGGGCTCCAACTCCTCCCTTAATGCTGAATTCACTCAGAGTTGTATTACTCGAGTCTACAACTTGGGCTCGAGTCTGCCTCAAGTCAAAGTTTCCGTGACTCTGAATTGATTTAAGTCATGTTGGAAAAAGACTCCTAGTCGGACTCGACTATCATGACCCCATCTTGACCCCATGAACCAACCAACAACACCTTTTTAAAAATATATAATAACACTTCTGATGTTCTAATCATCATGCACATGAAGGAGTAATAACATTTTACACACAAAATATATACACCTTCTTTTACATGTAGGGTGTTTAAGGAATAGTGTTTGTGAATATTGTGTAGAAATGGCCATGTACAGTGCATGTATGTTCAATACGCATTTAATAAAACTGGGAAATATTTCTGCAAAAGCATTATTGTGCACGACACCAATATTAATGCTGGTATTCTGTCGGCGTTAACATTATAGCCAGTGCTTGATGCATATTACCAAGGAAATCCGAATTGATGGCTTTGGCCAGCTGTGGCTACAATGTATATCACTACGTCTTTTTAATGTTAAAGCAAAGGCAATTAGGCGGCATACACGCTAATCTAGCCATAGACACAAACAGAAGCTGTCAGTTCAAATGCAGCCAAAGACTGGCAGGTCTGGTACCGGTAAAACACTGCCTGCACACTGCACAGTGTATAATTTACACACACAAAAGTGTTATAAAAGTCAGCATTCATGATAATTGAGTGTCCTTTTTGCAGTGAGGCCTCTGTAACTTTCAACCTCTAAAGAAATCTTCATTGGTGAATCACTCTCAAGTTAATGACTCTTTATTTTAAGAAAGGTGACCACAATATTTTCTTAACAGCTCTATTTTGATAAGAGTCAGTTATGGAACTTTTATAATTTTTGGTGTTCTAAGTTAATTAATGTTTCAAGTAATGCTTCTGGAAAAGGGGCAAGGGGTATTTGGGTAAAACAAGAACCAGAACTGATCCAAAAATAAAATTTAAACTGCATATGTACAGAACTTTGTTTAATCTAAATGTGTTTTATTAGGTCATTTAAAATTCTTGTTTTATGACATTTGGTTTGCAACCAATAGTGATCCAGTCATCTAAGTGAACTGGTTTAAGTATTCTAACTATTTTGTGATTTCAACAAGTGACTCATGACTCAGACTTGGACTCGACCCAAGTGACTTGAGGCTCGCTCTCGGACTCGACACTCGACACTCGGACTCGACACTCGGACTCGGCACTCGGCACTCGGACTCGTCACTCAACTTGACAGTGACTCGAATACAACTCTAAATACATGTTGATATCACTGTTAGGTTCAAATAAAAGTGATGTTTAATAGTGTCTTGTGGTATGTCATGGCGATCATTAAGAACACTGGAATCAAGCTCTTTTGTTGCTGAGCAGCAGAGTGTGGTTTCGAGTCCTGGTCTTGACATTTTTGTTCTTAAGCAGAATACTTTACCACAATTTCAAAGACAAAGCCCTAGGTCCCGTGTACCCATGTACAAAACACTGTACTAGGATTGGTAGTGTACATAAACAAATTCTTAAAACTTATCCTGTAAGTGTGGGGGTTATCCCTGATGTTTCTTATCCACATTTTTTTGTAGGTTTAGATGACCTTTCCAACAAGAGAACACGGCAATGCTCCCGTAAGGGGATATAAACGCTGAGCTGGCAACAGTCAATCTCTCTCATACAAACATTGGTTTAACGTCTATGATTATGATTTGCACAAATCAATAAATTGTGACCTACTAACTAGCTGACATTACTTATTATTGTCATTGTGAAATCAGCAGTTAGCTTGGCTGGATTCAAACCCAAACCCTTGTGATTGCAAGTCCTGCAGTCTAACCATTTGACCATAAATCACCCTGCACTTGTAGAGCAAATTCTTATAATTATGTGATTTGTTGGTCTTTTTTGTGTGTCTTTTGTTTGTCTTTCTTCTATGGTCACCTTGCCAGTTAGTTTAGATTTTTTACATAGGTAGGGTTAGAGGCGTCTGTCTCCTGAAAAGATCAAAACATTACCGATGCCAGCAGGGATAGGCCTATTTGTAATTGTAATAAGTAACTTTTAGTTCTCTGTTGGCGGGACAGACGTATCCCCATACTGTGGTTTGGGCACTGGCCTGGTGACCAGTCTTTATTCTTTGTCTTTTTCTTCCATTCTGTGCATTTTAACATTTGTTATGCGCTTTTGATCATTTTGTATGTAAGGGGCGCAATATAAATTTTAATTATTATTATTAATTTGTATGCTTTAAGGTTTTTAGACAGTTTAAGCAATGGTATCTCAGTCATGCATTCATGTTTACTCTTGTCCTATTAAAACTGGCTGGAATAGATTGGCAGTGGAATTATATCCAATGTACAGTAGCCCTGGTAGGATGTCAGTGTAATGCAACAGAGGAGTCCAACCTTGGCTACAATGTACAGTATGTACAGTGTGCTGTAGAGAACACCGTATCTGAGTAACTTTAGCTTAGCTTTAAAAACATACACTCAGCATAAAACAGCATTGTGTGGGTCTGCACATCATATTTGCATCATAGTCATTAGACATGCTACATGTAGTTAAAGAATACAGCAGTACATACAAGTACTCACTTCACTTTACTTGTCAAAATAGAAAGGTTGTGAAAGTGATCTGTTCATGCTGCTATCCAGTACTGTAAGCCCCCATAATCAAACAAGGCCCTTGGACATGAATTACAAAACAAAAACTATTCTTGGTAAATAGGTTTTGTTCTGCAAGTACAACTTACCAGTATTTGATACAGGAATATGGCATGAAACACGGCAACAAATCTTGTAGTTTGAGAGGAAGTTCCAGCTATGATCTGTTTGATATCTGCGCAACATACTGAACGGTGTCCCTTCTGTTGTAATACAATAGAGTTACCTGCATGTACACAATGTAGCTCTATGGTTAAACTTTTGCACACTACGCCCATGTATTATGGAAATTCCTGTTTCTATTTTATGCTGTGTGAGGTATTGTTATATGATTACTGCGTTGAGTGAATGACATAATGGAATGACATTGACCTCAAAGTTTTGGTGTCAGACCCACACCTGGGACTCAGTGACATATCAATAACAGGTTGTGGAACCTTGCACTGGAGCATACTGGAATACTAGTTTGGATTTCTGGATCAGATGTCATCTTTGCTTAAAACCGTTTGTGTTCATCTTGATATTTAATCAGACTGTTTCTATTGCATCTTATTAAAAAAAATTCCTATGTTTTAACTAATAAAATTCACAAACACAGACTTTCATTGTTTTTAAAGTTTTTAAAGTCATATTTTAATTGATGCATTGCTGTGTACAGCTAGCTTGGGTTCTTTGTAATTGATATTAATCGTAGCCACTCAAAACTAGTAATTCAAACTAGTACTGTAGACGTAAGCGTCTATTCAGGACACACAAAGGAAATTAATCCGATTAAACAAAGGAACAAATATGGATATGGGGTGAATATATAATGAGGATACACAATGGAAGTGGGCGGTAAGATGGGGTGAATATATAATGAGGACACACAATGGAAGAGGGCTGGAAGGAAAGGTGGAATGGTTGATGAGGACACACAATAGAAGATTGTGTGTGAAGGATTACACCATACTTAAAATAAACTTTAACAATAATATATTACACAGGAATACAAGAACCTTGTGTTTCTTGCATACAGTTAATTCCAATCTCTGAGAATCGAATATTCGGCTGTTACTTGGATAGAGAAAAATATATGAACTATAATAACTTTATTTATTTTTTTAAATAAACTTTTAAAGCTCTGCAATATAAATAATTTGAGATTTTAAGAGTGTCAAACGTTGGATCATAAAAATAAAATTCATAATATTACGATCAGTTGTACGTCAATATGTCTAACATAAATGGTCATCGTACTAGTATTAGTAAGGAAAGCACGCTATTAAGGAAATTTAATCGGAACGTCAATCCCGGTTTATTTCTGAGCTGTGAACTGCTGTACCATGCATGTCATGTTATGCTCGATCCAAACATGGAGGCCCCCATGGCGTCACCAACAACAACAAATAGACTTGAGCAAGTCCTTCATTGTTGCATTACACAAACTAATTGCAATAGTAACTTAAAATTTAAATGAAAAGATACGACAATAAAACTAAAAAACAAAACAAAATTCAAACAATAAACTTAACAGTAAACAACTTGAAAACGAAAAGCTTAAGAAATTGAAAATAAATTTTAAATAAACCTAAAAACTACAAACTATAAAGAAAAGATAAATAGATAAAAATTCATAAATAAAAAACAACTTTAAAACACTTAAAAACTAAAAACAATTAAATTTTAAACTAATTTTCTAAAAACTAAAAACTAAAAACTTAACACTAAAAATTAAAAAACTAAACCAAAAACAAAACAAAAACAATTAAAAACCATAAAAAATACTTCCACAAGTAAGATGAGGTTTACTCACTAACCGTTAAACTGAAACTGATGTCCTTGCTCTATGGTTTAACTAATACAGAACACTATTAAGGAAACGACAACCAACACAAAAACAACATATAATCATAAACAAATAGGGGCCTATATAAGATCATGTTTGCAACTTACACATACTTTACATAAAGGTTATAATAGAAGACATTCTTCCGTTTTAAAATTTGAAAAGTAACTCTTTAAAAATGTAAAATACATAAATAAGGAAAAAAATAAACAAGTAAATAACGAAATCAATCAATCAATCGATTGATCAATAAATTTTGTATTAGTAAATCAATAATCAACTAAATAAATAAATATAAAAATAGATGGGAAAAATGAGTTCTTCGATCAAAGCAAACAAATAGTAGTACAAGTTTTAACGTGTGATGGTGTAATGTTATCAACTTTGTAAATATTGCGTCACATCTGTTTTCAGTGTCTTTTTTTATATCCAACAACAGAAAATGTTGTTGTATACATTCAGAGTTTGTATGTGTTTAGTATTTGTAGGTAATATTTGTAAACTTAAAATTGATTGTTTGTTAAATTTTAAATGTACAGGTAATTGTATGATTTTTTTTCCTGTGACTAGTGTCATGAACTTTTTTCGAGGCGTAACCACCATCTAGCCCATCATACTGATATCAAACAACAACAGTGATGAATGCAGGAAAATGCTTGCTCAAATTGACACTAAGCCTATGCAGATATATGCAAAGTCAGCATGTGCCTCAATTTGGTCATGGGACTTCAACCTTACACCAAAGAACCAAAATATCTTCGGTGGTGATGTTAAAAACCTATATTACGTCACAAAGACTAATTAAGTTTAAGTGCAGAAATTCAACACGAACGGAACTGACCACACGGTGAAATTCAAAGATAACTTGGATATTCACGGTCCATCAGATATCTTGGAAATTTTGTGTTTGAGAGTCTTTTAGACACACTGACCACTGACCCTACGCCTAAAGATCTCGTCCGCACTCCACATAGTATATTACTTAACTGTTTAGAGTTAAATTACTCAATTCATTACATTCTTTGCCAAGGATCACCTGACAGATGGAGGTTTTTAAGCACAGTTTAACAACCCTACTACCAATTCTCAATAAATGACAGTTTGTAAATCAATGGGGCCCACACATTGCTTTGCGTCGGGGGGGGGGGGGGGGGGTAAACATCAGAAACGTTACATTTTGGGAGGTTTTTTGAAAGAATGCATAATTAAAATTAAAACAAGATGAATTATAATGCTCCCGTGCTATCGTAACTGCCAAACCAAATATTGATCAACACAAACGCTGGGACTATACATAAGGCAAGGTTATCTACTCCAAAAGGTTCTTGCCTATAAGAATTACACCAAAAAGTGGAAATACCAATAAAATAGTTTGGAATTTACGAACTTAGGGAGTTTTAACATGTTTTACCTCGTTAAAAATAATATACCCTTTCTCTCTCTTTCTTAAGAATGTGACCAAAGAATAAGATCAATTGCGCATGGCCTGGTTGATTGTTGTATTTAATGAAAAGTACACCATATGAATGTTAATGAAACTTTGTGGAATTGTTTCCATCGACTACTAAATTAATTTCCTGTGTATAAGACACGTCTTTTTTGAATTTCCAAGGTAAAACAAGATTACCGCGTCTTATCTATATGCTATAATGGTCACTTAAACTAGAAAGAATTATTATATTTTACAGACAAAAACAAAATCAGGTTTGAAATTCCAGCAATCTTCAGACTGACATTACACCATCAAGGTAATTCCATTTTCTTGATCTTTTAACATCACATCTTATAGTCACTATGAGCGCATTCTTCAAGTTGTTTCTGATAGTAAAATGTAACTTTTCATGGAGCTCTGTGCAGATAGAAAAGTCTTCTGTACATTTTTATTTTGACCCAATTTATAGAAGTAATAATAATAATAATAATAAAGGTTTCTTGTAAAAGTAGATTTCTCAGCCATTGAATACTCAGCTCACTAAACATCTTTTGTTCTTGGTGGGCATTTTTAAAAACCAAAGTAAAGAATGCAAATGATATACACCATACATCGTCCAATGAAGTTCAATCGAGTTCAGTGTTCACCAATAAAGTGTACAAGTTGACCTTCAGAGTAGATGGGTTTTCAAGAGAATCTTGACTTCCAGGCACCTCACACAGCAGCTACAATGTGAATTGTGGCAATTGTGTTAAAAACAAACTTTCATCGTGCTGTTTTTTACAATTACAATCGCAGGTAAATAATTTCACAGATCTTGGGGCAAAAAAGGTTACTTCAAAAGCTGACCCTAATTTCTACTTCACTTTTGAAACTTTAAAGCCTATTCAATAAAAGGTGATCTTCCTCACCCTTGATGTACACGCATTGTAAGTTTTCAATGTAGTCATTTCACCACAATGCTTTTTAAGGGTTGAAAAAGTGATGTGACAAAATAAAATAATACACATAAAAAATGCACTCTTCCAGATGGCTCTGATAGTCTGGGAGCCTAGCGAGGTTTATTAAAAATATTTAGTGCAAAAAGTTTGAAGTGTAGGATATTATAGCACCCATGGGGGAGCCTCAAAATGTAAATTCTTAAGTGCACCGATTTGTGCGTTGGGAGGGGGAGCCCCCTGAACTCTCCCGGAAAATCGATTTAATCTTATGTTGAGTGCAAGCAAAATTTCTTCATAGACCGAAAGGTTAATGTCCACTGAATGATTTTTCCATATTTAAGAAAATCAATATTGGTGCCAAGTCTAATTAAGAAGGCCCTTAATTAGCACTTATTGTGTTTAACTTAAATTTTGAGTGCAAGGATGAAACAAGTGTCAATGTGTCCCGTACACTGAGCTGACTCAAAATCAACTACTTAAGAGAATTTTAAGTGGTGCCATCTTAAGAAAGGGTCAAAGGTCAACAAAGGTCAAAGTGCAATTCAATCAAAATGTTGAGTGCAAGCCAAATTTCCTCATAGATTGAAAGGCTATGGTCAACTGAATGGTATTTCCATATTTAAGAAAACCACTCTGTACACTCAGGAGTTTACATTTTAAGGTTCCCCCTGTGGGTGCTATTATATCCTACACTTCAAACCTTTTGCACTAAATATTTTCAGTAAACCTTGCTGGGCTCCAGGACTATTAAGGTGACCTTGTCATCACTACTTTTTATTGTGTTCATCACAAGCTGCACTCATGCAGTTGTTTACATGGTACATTTTCTTTGATAACATCCCTGACAAACAGATGTTCAACATCTTAGCTCTTTGACCTTTGACACTGAAGTTCATTATCAACACACTGTACTGTAGTACATTGTACATTCATTATGTACTGTATTGATCTAGCATGTGGGGACACTCTGCACAGTACATGTACGTGTACAACCTTGCTACATAAGTGTTTCCGTTCTGTATTTGTTATATTAGAATCCTGTGTTCCACCAGGAAATAAGACTGCTTTAAAAACAAAGCATTATGTTTTACATGTACAACCTTGCTACATAAGTGTTTCCGTTCTGTATTGTTATAGCAGAATCCTGTTTTCCACCAGGAAATAAGACTGCTGTAAAAACAAGGAACATCCTGACAGGATTGCAGACGTATCTTTGACATCTTTTTCAACAGTGCTAAGTGCTGAAGTGAGTACAGATTACAAACTGATTCAACTTTGCTTTAAGATAGTGTCGCCATCCCTTCTTTACGTAGGTGCAGGATCTACAATTAATGAATGGGGAGACGGGGCTTCTTTTGCACAAGAAATGATACAGGCATATAGTTTATTTAGTAGGTCAACAGAGGGCACTGGCCGGTAGTTGGGGTATACATTGGAATGATTATTATAGGTAGTGTAAGGGTTACACGGGTCACAATTGGTTCTGTACGTGTGTGCCCTGCATGGCAGACCCACACAGTCGTAAGTATCTCTTATTTTAATGATCAAGGCTATGGCATATTATTGCTGCTATTTGCTCTGGAGAGCTCCACTGGGTATCTGACCCTGGTGAGCTCCAGAGAGTGTCTGTCCCAAGTTGGCTAAATCTCGGCTTTTTATCTAATTCTGGGCCTAGACAACAACCAATAGGATGGCTGGATTTCATAACTTATGAATATATACTTGTGTGTTAAACTAGTGGCATGGCATTTGTGTAAATAATTAACAGTTGAGGGGCAATAACTTGGTGTCCGGAAAGAGGCCAGTGTGTTTGTTATTTCAATGGGGCTGACTTAGTTTATGTACTGACCTACTCTGCGTACATTGCTAACGGTGGCTCTCTCACTGTGTACAGTGGTGATGGGGCTACGTGAGTTGTCGGAGGGTTCTATCTGTGTGTGTGTGTGTGTGTTTTACGCTGGGGCTATACGTTAAAGAATATATGGGAATATACTTGAATGTAGTTGTTGCGGGATCATAACAATAGGCTCTTTGCTTGAGATAGGCTTATGACCGTACTTGACATACAAATACTCAATTTTTGTAGTCTCATAATTTGTGATTTTGATTCATTGGCCTATTTGGTTGACTTGTAAAAGCCTTGTACAATTGACATGCTTGTATGGTTTCTCAAATAATCTACTTAGATTAGAACTGTGAAACATTTTCTAAGTCTTAAATTCAGTGTTATGAACAACAAAGATTCAAAAAGAGTTGATATCGTTAATTCCCAGCATTTCCGTATGCAAGGAACCTGTCTCAATTTTTGCTTGGTAAAGAACCATTATCATTTATATTTTACCTTAAATGTTGTTTGACCTTTTGAACATTTGTGTTCAATTCCTGATCTAGTTTGGAAGATCAAAAAATGACATCAAAAGTGTCAATTATTGTACCGCGTCCAGGCATCCCAGGACTTGAAACTGATTAAAAACATGTATCACCGCTTTGTGTATAGTGCACCCTTAATATGTTGAGCACAAACTTGCTCTCAACATGTGAAATTCTTAATCTTAATAAGATCAGTTCAACATGGAGCATATGGGTACCTTTCAGACTTTGTAAATAAATACTTAATCTTTCAGTTTTTACCAGAACTGAAGCTCACAGGTGGACACAATTTGTGTAATCATGGGGGATGGTGCAAGTTATGTATATAGCAATTTTGGTTTTCTGGATATAAATTGTTTAGATATTAAAGGTTAATTTAATGTTAGGACGCCATCGATTCGTCATCATCCCGAAAATAAGTACGGTTTCATGTACAAACTCGGGTCTAAGTGCATGTAAAGTTTTAGGTCTCAACCCTTTTTGGCGAGCTGCGAAGCAGAGTGAGCCTATGTAATGACAATTTCCGTCCCGTCTGTCCGTCCGTCCGTCCGTCTGTCCGTCCGTCTGTCCGGCCGTCCGCGTTCAGTGGAAATGTTAAAGTTTTTGTTCAAGTATCAGTCTTTGAGTTGAGTTGGTTTTTTTTCAACTATGTTTTCCAATAATGTTGAAGTTTTGGGAATAAAAAAAATGTTAAAGTTTTGGGAATAAAAAAAATGTTAAAGGTTTTTTTTTTCAGGTTTAATTATTGACCTCTGGATTTTAAAGAACCAAACTCAAACTAAAATTTTAAAGTTTTGAACTAAGTTAAGTTGTAACTTTGACTTACAATTGACAACAGACAGGCTGAGCATAAAATCGGTTCCGGTTAAATGAGCTAAAACAATTAAAAACTTAAACGGTCATAACTCCTTATTGCAATGATGTACTGACTTGAAACTTGAATCAAACGTTGCTTCTTACATGTAGATTCATATGAAAAGATAAAGCTCAAAGAGTTTATCACTGGTTCCAGTTGAATGAGCTAAAACAATGACAACAATTAAATGGCCATAACTCCTTATTGCAATGATGTACTTACTTGAAACTTGAATCAAATATTGCTTCTTACACGTAGATTCATATGAAAAGATAAAACTCAAGAGTTTATCACTGGTTCCAGTTGAATGAGCTCAAACAATAAACAACTTAAATGGTCATAACTCCTTGTTGCAATGATGTACTGACTTGAAACTTGAATCAAGTATTGCTTCTTACATGTAGATTCATATGAAAAGATAAAACTCTCAGAGTTTATCACTGGTTCCAGTTGAATGAGCTAAAACAATGAAAACCTTAATGGTCATAACTCCTTATTGCAATTAGTCATTGGTCTTCTATCTGACGACCAGCAGCTCGCCATGGCAGCTTCGCTGTTCTAGTTTGGTTAATGGGATATGACGTTTTTAAGTATGGAATAAACATCTTTCAGTTTCGACCACAAGTAACGGTCACAGAAGGTCACACTTTGTGTAAGATTAAAAAAATCTCAAGGGTTTTTCCAAACTCTTCTATGTAGCAGTTATGATTTTCTAGATATGTTTTTTGTGTGGTTACAAATTGACACACTAATTAGGTCTAAGTACATGGTTAGTTTAAAGAAAAAAACCTTTTTGGTTCAAGAGATATATATGTTTTTTTATACACAGTACATGTACATATACCTAATGTGGGGTAAGCATTGACTCAATCCGACAGTTGAAAAACATACCATAATCAAAAATTTGTGTTTGAAAGTTAAAAAAAAAAAAAAACACTTGGCAAGTTCACGGACGAAACATGTCAACATGATTGTAGGCGAAAAAGAAAATGCCCCCTCTTTGATGATTTTGAAATAAAGCTTACCATTTTAATCACCGTGTCTGAAGGGCATACTCAGTGGGCCTAGAACGTGTTTGGAAGGCATGGTCACGTCGATCAACATAACATGGATCTCGGTATTTGATAAGAAGCGAACCCAGTTTCGTTCTATTTCGGTTTAAGTTTTAAAAGTCATACAATCCCTAAAGCAGGTGGACATCTCATTGAAACCTCCACTTCTATTCCTTGTTTTCCATTAAGCCATTAGACGGGCAAATCGGAACTAAATTCACACTGAAACTTTGAATGAGTTTGAGTTTTTTATGTGCGGGACGAGTGTTGTTACAACGTACAAGAATAAGCTACGTAATGATGTACATGTACATTTCCATTGTTTGGGACTATACGCACAGGCTTTGTGGACTTTTAACCTCATGAATAATGGAGCGGAACAGTCAGCTACCGTGCTTTTCTCTATATACAAATTAAATGCGGTTCATACTAGCGTTGGCTGTAACGCCCAATTAGGACCAGAAGTTTAGATGATATTGGTATCATCTGTGTGCAAAAGTTTTGGCAGGATCACAGAACTACAATCTGATGTAAAAATTGTGATGAAATGATCAGTAGTTTTGAGATATGATTTTTTTTAAATATTCAACTTCCGGTTTGAACCGGAAGTCAAGGTCAAATGAGGTCGCGTTCAGTGTAGTGTTTGTAGAGTCAAACCAGGCCTATAGATTGTAAAAATTCATTGTGTAGTTTTTGAGTCATGATTTTTTTTAAATAATGAAAACTTTGATTTAACGTAACTCAAAACCTGATAACATCATCATGACGTAACTGAAGTGGTTTCATCTCCTAATAATAATCTAACTATATGTGAAGTTTCAAGTTCATCTGAGATTGGTAAGGGCACTTTTGTAAGGGAACAAGGGACGCTAAGAAGAAGAAGTATCAATAAATTTTTTAAAAACGAACACAAACTAGAGATTGAGAGTTTGTGTACAAACTCACGGTGTACGGCTTGAACGTAGTGACTGCGTAGTTGAAAATAAGGTCAATATTGCGTGCAGGTATTTTGTCTCCTTGTGCTGTGCTGACGGGCAAAATATTTACTTGTAGCTTTTGTTAATCTTTATGCAAGATCATAGCATGAAGGTTTGTAATATGAAACTTCAACTTCCGGTTTTGACAGGAACTAAAGGTCAACTGGGGTCATACTTTGTACAAGATATCTAGAATTGCCCAAAAGCTTTAAGTTGGTGTAATGATTACTAATGTACCACGTTTCATTAATAAGATACACATTTTTGTATGTGCAAACTTATACTTCCGGTTTGGACCGGAAGTGAAGGTCAAACGGGGTCACACATTGTAAACATTTGTAGAATCATCTAAGGGTTTTAAAATCACGTAATTATATTAACAAAAACATTTAAGTAAATGAGATACAAATTTTCATTTACAAAATTTCAACTTCCGGTTTCGACCGGAAGTTAAGGTCAAATGGGGTCACATTGTGTGTAAGAAATGTTTACGACCTCAAGAGCTTTTATATGGTGCAATTATCATGTATGTAGCATATATGGTTCTTGAGATATGTTAATTTTAACGTAAAACTTCAATTTAATGTAATGACTTCATCGATGGCGTCATCATTCCAAAAATTGTTTTTTGTCATGTACACACTGTGGTCTAGGTAATTGGTGAGTTTCAAGTCTGTACAAGCTTTAGTTTTGGAGATAATAATTTGTTTTTCGACCTTGTCTATGATTTTCGTTGTGACGTAGCTATGACATCACATACTATATTTCTAGAATGCTCGTGAGCTAGACAAAATATTATTCATTGAAAGTTTTTTCATATTTTGCTTCACTTAGGCTCCAGAGCCCCAAATAACATAATTTGTACCTTTAACTTCAGGTTTCGACCAGAAGTAAAGGTCAAATGAGGTCATGATTTGCATACAATTTGTACAACATCACAAGACCATTCATATGCAATAAAGATCTTGTATGTAGCATCTATGGTTCTCAAGATATGAAATTTTCAAATTATTTAAGGTTTTTTTAACCTTATGACGTCATAAATGACATCATCATTCCAAAAAAGTTGCGGTTTCATCTACTCACTAAGATACTTGTACATGGTAAGTTTCAAGTTTCAATTCATTTTCATTATTGAGTTAATCGACCGACAATTTTTAAAGGAAGAAGACGACGAAAAAAATAATAAAAGAAACAGAACAATTACAATAGTTGTTCGGCTGCTGGCTGAACACCTAACAAGAGGTCTTCAGACTTTTTTTCGAACACCTAATTTGCTGTTGCAAACTGCTTACCAACCAAAAGGACCTATGGTAAAAATGCAAAAAAATAGTTAGTGGCCTGACGTTTCGACTCTAGCAGAGTCTTTCTGGAAGGCTAAGAAAAAAACATGAAAACAAGTTGAATGAAGCCTTTTTTTTTTGAAAGCAAATCTTCTTTAATTTCAATTCAAATCAACATTTATTTCCACATTGGTAAAACAAGGGAGGATATAATAAGCAAATTCTATTAAAATTTTTTTGTTTTTCTTTATTTCTTGACACGAGAAATACTTGTAAAAATGTTGTATCAATAAAACTTCAGTTTTTATAACAAACAAGTAAGATTTTGGAAACAAATGTGTTTGTTTTAGAAAATACAGTTTTGTGTATTTAGTGATATTCACATGTCTAGAGGATTAGAATGGATGTCCTCTTCATAAACTGCTGATCATCCTACATTTAAAGAGGCAGTGTTGTCATAATCAAAGCAGGCCTGTTGCTGTACATGGAATGATGAACTCTCACCAAGTTACTGCATGCCCTCTCCTTAAATATGATACAGAGGGAGGGGACATGCAGTAACTGGTTGAGAGTTCATAATTCCATGTACAGCCACTGACCTGCCTTGATCATGACTACACAGCCAGTGTTCTACCCAGGACAAAATTATAGGGTAGGGGCATATTATAGAAAAAATTATTGCGAGCGCAAAGCCATTAAGACTCTGGTGCAGTCTAAACAATTTCAGAGCCATTTTTTTTACCCCTTAAACTCATCTGAAACAATTTTAAAGTAAATACAGTTCAAGTTAGTCCACAAAACAATGTTGGGCACTTTTTTATGTTTTCAAGATTAGGTACTGATAGTTCCTACTCCCGATACCAATTTCTGTTTTTTCTTGTACTTTTTCAGAACAGCTGCTTGCAAAGTATATTACCTAGTTTAAAGATATAAACTAAATATTTATTATATGACAATAATTTGTTTGTTTAATTGTATAATTATTATTGAAGGATTTACAGACTTTTCATGAATTTTTTCATGAATCTCATCCATTGCCCATTGCCCATTGCTCATTCATTAAGCTGAAATTTGTTAGTTGCGATAATTGTAATTCTCAATCCTCCCGACGGCATAAATAAATGTTTGCTTATTTGAGTAAACTGACTAATCATTGTAACTAATTAAACAAGTTGACAGTACTTTTACTTGTGTGTTTGCTAAATGGCATAACGTTTTTTGTTTTTCTTGTCAATTGTTTTTCTTTTTTTCTTAATTAATGATTATAACAACTGCAACACGTGTGAAAAATAAATGTAAAAAAATCTTTGGATTAAAAATATATATATATATATATTTTTTGTTATTTTGTTATGCCAGTAGCCAAAGACAGTGCCATTAATTATTTCCACTGGGCAAGCAGCGTATGTTTAAACAAATATTGCCTGGAGGTTTATTAAATAACGTTGAAAAAGCAAATGTCTTAAAAATTAACTTGATATTAAGGACGACATAAACCAGTTATTGAGTTTTGGGTACCGGGGAGGAAGGGTAGCGACGTACATATGACGATGGTCACAATATTTTTCAGAATAGCAATGATTAAATAGGAGACAACAAATCTAGTTACAATTCTCCAACTTTTCTGCAGAAAAATCATCGTTTTAATTTTAAACTGCAGCTGTTCTTAACATACCCTGACCAAGGAATTTTTGTTCTTAAGTGGTAGGCATCTGTTGTAAAACCCTAAATCGTAAGAAGGTTCCTCCACCATCAGTCATAATGTTCCGGGTGCACCACACTAATTAAACTCCCAAAACATACACTGCAAATTGCTAAATATTCAACAAAACACAGAAAATACTTCAAAGTCTCACAGCTTTTTACTGGAAGGGGGAAGTTATCCATTGACTCTTGTACTTTTATCCTCGGCTCAATTTGATACAGGAGTCCCTGGGCCTGTGAAGTTATTCCTCCTCTAAATAACACCCCAACATTGGTTTAATTTTCCAAAAGTCCAAGCATCAATCTTGAAAATTGTCCTTTACACCTCTCAGCCAATAGGCACTGTATACGATTTGTTCTTGAAGAGTTTTAGTCTGTACCACTACTGTTTTCTCTTATGTATGTATGGAATCACTGAACATCATCACAAGTTACAGCCCCCCCCCTCTCTCAACGGCATGTCCAACTGTTTGCGGTTTAAGGTGACCATGTAAAAAAGTGATTCTTGAAGTGGTATGTCAACATACTTGTATTTAGACATGGGCATACTAAGTGCCCTACAAGCACTCATGCACAGAGTAGTAATTTTTGTAAGCTAATCAGTGTTGTGTTTCAGCTCCACTCTTCCAAGGGTTAGTGACAAGAAGTATTGATTTAGCGCTGCCCATGATATTGAGGCTGGGATAATGGTTAATCTTATTTTAGTTTGACCCTCTCATTGATGTGTGATAAGCTCCGTATACTCAGTGGGGGAGAATAATGCACCTCAGACAGAAGATGGTTCTCATGAATGAGATTCTGAACATGGTGTAAGGACCATCATTTGTTGGAATTCTACTGGATTTCACTTTCACATCATCTTCCTTTTTCTCATCTTTGTTCTTTACAGAAGGAGAACTCAAGTCTAGTTCAGTGTCTTGAGGATGAGGAGTGTGGGAGTCTAAAGCTGAATCAGATGATGTCACTGCTGGAGCATGAACTAGAGCAAAGAAATCAGGTATGAGATGATAGGAACCATGTGGTGTGTCTTAGAGTCAAGAAATAGGTGTTAAGACATGCTCACTGCCAAATAAAATTCTGCTGCTGAGAGTAATGCTTGCAAATTTAAGCATAAAAACATTGGGACAAAGTCCAAGTACAATTTAAGCAGAACTGTTGTTCTCATAAGATATAAGATATGCTTGAGTGCAGTTTGATTAACACTCGAGAAGACTTGTGCATTCTCAGTAAATAATCATTTGCTTTGGTTATACAGAACAAGGGTTAGAGAACATAAAGTCTGGGTGTTATCTTTTCCCTCAAGCTTGGTTGATTCATGGCATATTTGAGGTTTAATAAAGCATAATGTAAAAAAACGGATTGATTTAAAGATATACACAAGGGCAAACTATCCATTCTTTCAGGTAAATATTTGGTGCTGTTTTATCATTTCTGCATTTTCAATGGAAAAAGGTTTGCTAGAAAACAGCAATAGTTATTATTTTTTTTAGAGTAAAGCAATGATGATACAGAAATACATGGAGTGTAAAGAATGATTAGACTGTACAAGTCTGGCATGTATCTGAACAGTTTGGGGATCCTTTGGTTCTCTCATTCATGAAGGAAATAAAATCACACTTTGGTACAGGTCCCAGTGTTCGAATATTGGCTGCCTTATGGAGACTGAAAACAAAAAGGTCTCCACAAAGGAGTTCTAAAGAGAGGGATTTTCCACAAGAAATTTGTGTACAAAGTGTATGATAGGATTTAAAGTACATGGACAAAGGAGAGAACAAAAGAAATGTCCACAATGTTGGACTATGGATGAGACTTACACAGTGTATAACAAATATATTGTTTAGTTGCTGAGAGTGAGGCTATGACTATCATGCTACAGTCAGCTGATCATTTGACTGTGGAGAAGCAGTAACAGCTTCAGATGTAAAACATGGAGTGAGACTGAGATTTGTGCATCCTAAGGAAACTAAGGTATTCCAGAGACAGAGTCTTGTGAAGCTCTGGGATCATGTCACATTCACATTTCTGTCAGACATTTTTTAGAGACTATTAGACACAAATATCTGCTTTGATATTGAAGAGTTTCTTTTGCACACTGTGCTGTTGGGTGCTTTCAAGTTGCCTGTAAACAATGCAGTGTGGGACAAGGGTTCTGAAGCTGATCTATGACGCCTGTGGCTGTATACCAATCTGACTGACTAAAATAGGGCACAATTACAGGACCCAATTTCTTAGCGCTGCTTAATGGTCAGCAAATTTTTGTGCTTACTTTAGCAAAAAAGTTTGCTTAAGCGTAAGCGTATTTCACAGGTTAGCATTAAATTTAGGCAGCCATCTTGCGCGTTCACCATGGATTTGCATTGTTACGTCATTCATTTTCATACAGTAAGTACCGGCAGGTTAGCATGCCTTTTCATGTGATTATGGTTAGCAGCCCTATGAAATGGAAATCGCACAGTAAGCACAAAATCAGCCTTTAAGCAGCTCTATGATTATGGGCCCTGGTTGGTACTGTTCCACCTCAACATAAGTACCTAATTTGTTGTAACCCTTATGTGTGGTAGGTCCCCTGAGACCCTCAGATCCATTTAGGTCTGCCAGTGGTGAGTGGTAAACCCCTCCTGTAGTTATAACATTGTCATATTTCATGTCACCATAATTTTTTTGACATCTTAGTGACTTCTTTGCATGCCCAGTTGTTGCCTAAGATTATTTAAGCCTTAATTTGTCTTTATAATTAGTTTTTAATTAATTAGGGTCTAATTTTTGTTTAATTAATTTTTTGCTAATTTTGGTCTAATTAGAGGCAATTAAATCGTAAACAATTTTGGGTTGAACAAAGAAAAATACTGAACCCCCCCCCCCCCCCCCCCCAATCTAAGATATGTGGAATGGACCTGTTTAGGATCTCCATGATGATGAAGTCCTTCGGGGCTTTTAAAGTGATAAAAAACAAGAAACATTTAAGTTTTACCATCAAACGCTGGTAGACCGCCACCCCCAAAGGTTTTAAAATGCCTATAATAGACAAGTCTGAGTGACTTTTTCAATAAATTGCTTAATTGCTGTTGGGGATGTTGAAATTATGTTCCAATACATCAAAATAATGCAATCTAATTGTACACCCTCTTTTGCAGAATTTCAGAAGAATTCAAAATAGTGAAAATGATGGGTTCTTATGAAGTGCTTTATCACACCCCTAGCGGCAAATTACAAAACACTCATTATTTGTGTTTCAACAGGATAAGCAGAGTTATGTCATGAACTATGATACCCATTTATGTAGCACTTTGTTATCAATGTTGCACCTTTTATTCCAATCATAGGATGCTCATCTAGGACCTCTTTGCTACCATTCTGTTGAAAGATGACTCTCTCCACTGTCAGTCTTTTGAAAGCCAGCATTGGAATGAGGAGTGGGATAAGGTGCTTGGGGTTAAACAGAGCTGGAGGAAAAGATAGAGAAGCTACTCCCCACATGGTAGAAACAGACAGAGAGAGTGAGTCCATAAACAGTAAGTAGTTGGGAACCAGGCTAGTCTAGTTATGACTTGTCCTATCAATCACATCCATGGACCCTGGTTTGAATCACACCTCAGACCAGCCCCTCATGTGTGGATAGTGTTTTCAGTCACTCCCATATTATGTAGGCTTGAGGGTTTTCATTCCTCATCCAACACCGAGTAGACCTTTATAGCTACAGTGCTTTCATCTTTAAGGAGACCTAGACAGATTTTGTAAAATATAAATCTGAGTTGCCTGAGAAGAACTTTTTACAAATGAATGAGTGTCATTGGCCTTTGCCTGTAACATGGAGCTGGAAACATAGACAGTGTGTTAACATCAGAGAATAGTTGTAAGACTTCACCACATGTCTAGTTTTACAGACAAACCACTGGATTGAAAAACTATCTAAAAATGTGCCTTGGGCAACACTTGAGATAAGTTAAAGACTTTAAAAAGGGAAAGAATAGGGAGACCAGACCCAGCTCCTGTGACATCTGAGTCAATTCAGGGTCTATTCCCTGGACTTAACCCCAATGAAATTTAGTTGAATTTGTAATCCCAATGGCATCCCATCTACATTCCATGCTTGAATATTCAGTTTACGAACCCCAGGGTTCTCACTTGAAGCTACCCCCAAGCAGGGAGTTTTCCCCAGTTTTAGCTATAAACTTTAAGAGTTCAACCACATTTTTTATCAGCAAGTCAATGAAGTATGAGACCAGACATAGTTTGAACTATTTCATCAACAGATTGAGATGATGGAAGAACAACTAGCTGAGATAAGAGGCTGACATGCTACCATGATGCAAGAAATAACATTAATAGATGAGAAACAGGTAAGAGGTCAATTCTTATAGAGCTGGTAAATCTCTTGTCTTTGAAGAATAAGTCCTGATTGACCGAGTGGTCTGATGCACTGGACTCAAGTTCTCATGATGTCAATATTCTGGATTACAAGTCCTGGTCATGGCGTTTATTGTTCTTGAGTCTTCAAAGGCTTTGTTCAAAGCTAGCTCATTTAGTTAAACTACAATCTGTCTCTATTACTCTATTTTTTAACAACCGTTTAATAAGTCCATTGAAATTCAGGGACATTAATTCCATTATTGCAATGTGAAACAGAGGTCATATCTTATTTTCAGGTTTTCTTTGTTGATTTGTTATATATATTTTACACATAATTTGGGATTGAACAAAGCAAAGGGACTAAGGATTTGAAACAACGATCTCTCGTTAAATGTGCCAGTGCTCTAGCCACTGAGTTATCCAGCCCTATGGCTAGACCTCTGGTTCAAGAAACCGGTGCACTGCCAACTGAGCTATCTAGCCCTTTGGCTAGACCTTCAGTTTAAATGACCGGTGCCCTTCCAATTGAGCTCTCTAGCCCTATGGCTAGATAACTCAGTTTAGGACATTTATATATGTTTTTATGCGGGCTATCATGGTTGTCTTTTTTTCTGGCTTGATTATCCAAATGATAAATCTTACAATCAATAGGATTGAAGTAAATTTTGTAAAGCTCCTCTTCCTTTTAAGCACGACTCGATAGCAAATCACAACATTATAGTGTCTTGCCTCAACATCACTCATCCAAATCACTACTAGTCCAAAAGGAACACCCTAACCCAATCACAACATTATAGTTAAGTGTCATGCCTCAACATCACTCATCCAAGTCACTACTAGTCCAAGAGGAACACCCTAACCCAATCACAGCATTATAGTTAAGTGTCATGCCTCAACATCACTCATCCAAATCACTACTAGTCCAAAAGGAACACCCTAACCCAATCACAACATTATAGTTAAGTGTCATGCCTCAACATCACTCATCCAAGTCACTACAAGTCCAAGAGGAACTACCTAACCAAATCACAACATTAAAGTTAAGTGTCATGCTTCAACATCACTCATCCAAATCACTACTAGTCCAAAAGGAACACCCTAACCCAATCACAACATTATAGTTAAGTGTCATGCCTCAACATCACTCATCCAAGTCACTATTAGTCCAAGAGGAACTACCTAACCAAATCACAACATTATAGTTAAGTGTCATGCTTCAACATCACTCATCCAAGTCACTACTAGTCCAAGAGGAACACCCTAACCCAATCACAACATTATAGTTAAGTGTCATGCCTCAACATCACTCATCCAAGTCACTACTAGTCCAAGAGGAACACCCTAACCCAATCACAACATTATAGTTAAGTGTCATGCCTCAACATCACTCATCCAAGTCACTACTAGTCCAAGAGGAACACCCTAACCCAATCACAACATTATTGTTAAGTGTCATGCCTCAACATCACTCATCCAAGTCACTACTAGTCCAAGAGGAACACCCTTATCCAATCACAACATTATAGTTACATGTAAGTGTCATGCCTCTTGAGCAAAACAACTATCATTTAAGATTTTGAATACAACACCAATCTTCCCCATAAACTCCTAAAAGAGTCTAGGCTCTTATGTGAAAAGTATATCAAGTTAACTGATTCATTTATTCTGTAGCTTGATGTCTTATCATACTTTGAGATTAAAATCAGTTTCACTGAAGTGGGAAACAGAGAGGGGCCTAATTGAAATCAGACAACTGAAAGGTATTCCTTTCTTTGTAGGTAATTTGTCCAGAAATTAGTGACATACGCCTAGTTTTGCTGATTTTATTTCTTGCTAGCACAGAATGATATGGATAGACAGGACCTTGAGTTCAATCTGACTCCACAGCTCTATTTCATAAAATTGCTTGTAAGCACAAAAAGTAGCTAAGCATGAAAAAAATGTTTTTACCAGATTAAGGTTACCAGCCTAAACACCTTGTCTCATGTACCATGTGGGACTTGTATCCTGCTCATTTCTGCTAAGCAGAAAACTATTAAGCACAATGTTCATTTTTGTTGGGCCCAACTCCACGCTGCTTCTTACTGTGGATTTCTGCACTTATGGCCACAAAAATCAGGCACTTCACAGGTTGCCATAAGCACAGAAGTCTGTTGTAAGCAGTGCAATGAAATTGCACCTGGGTCTCAAAAATCCCAAAAGGACTTTGCAAATGTTCAGATATTTAATGAAACAGACTCTTGCTAGTAGATAGGGGTTTTGGATGGCATGCTATTACCCTGGATTGGTATTTAGCCGTGTGTAGGTTCTATCGTGATTAGTTGACCAGAGAAAGAGTTGCACCCTTCCCATTGAAGGAAATTACAAGCCAAAAATACCATGTAATTTATAATGATTTCGTTACTAATTGTGATACAATTTGTCAAGCAATATTTTCTGCTCATACAACTCTAGAATTGGACCATAGGGGGCGGCTCAAAGAAATGTAATTGGAGGGGTCTAGGGGCAAAGCCCCAGTGGGGGTCCAGTTGGCAAAGTCCCAGGCGTTTTGTGGGATGAAAAGTCTAGTATCTGTATGCCTAAAAACTGAAATCAATATCAATTTTTTACTGGAAATATTACTGTAACATCAACTTGTTCAAAAAAAGCTGACCCCCATAAATCAACCAGACTGAGTATATCTATGTATGTAACCTTGCCAAGGTCCTACCGATAATCCTTTGTGTTGCAAAAGTGATGTCATATAATAATCACCAATATCAGATTACCATAAAAAAATTCAAGTTAAACATTAAACCTGGGCATAAGTTTGATGTGTGATTTTGAAAAAGTAGGAATTCAGGCCTTTTTAATTCATGCACACATAGCCGACTTAATAAGAATTGTGGAAAGGAAGCAATACATGATGACAAGGGTTTGGATCTGGTCAGTGCATTGTCTGTTTTCATGCATATTTGTTAAAAACATTGTGGTATAAAAAACCCAGTTATATTCAGTGTTTCTCAAATTAAAGTGTAGTAGTATCTTAGAGTGTCATGGCCGAGTGGTTTAGAGCATTGAGTAAAAGTTCTGGTGGTTAACTCATCGTGGTTAACTCAGTGTGTGGGTTCGAATCCCAGTCAAGACATTTATGTCCTGAAGCAAGATGCTTTACTGGTATTCTCTTGACCCAGTGGTAAAAATGGGTACCTGCGAGGGTAGAGGTTGATATTGTCTTTGAAAAAGTCTTCGGAGCGACACGACAGCCCAAAAGGCTGTATACTTCCCAGGGAGCTAAAAAAGATTAAAGGAATGTTATTGGCCCAATTTCAGGGGCAGTAATTTAAAGCTTATTGATACATTAATGTAAAGTGCTAAGTTTAAGATTTTGTTTATATTATTCTTATCATTATCTTTACACTTGTCCGGCAATCCATTGAAAAGGGGGAAAAACATTTGAAATGCCAGAACAAATTGCAATATATTTTATCCTAGAAAAATTTGCACATTGGATTGAAATGCTAATGTTATTGTTGCAAATGAGATATATAAAAGGAATTTCTACACAAAGCAAAAATTGAAAATGGCAAAATAGATGAAAAAACAACATCCTGCCATTGGGCAAAAAGCAAAAACTACACACACTTGTGAGCTTCTCCTTTCCCTCTGCCCCACTTCTTTTTTATTTATTTATTTTTTTTGGTGGGGGACTTGGCGGATGGGAGCGGGGAGGAGATATATCAATTCCCTGAGCCCTTCATGTACTGAGGAATGAACTTCTTGCAGTTGCAAGTATTAGTTTTTTTTTTAAATATTGTATTTTTTAACTAACCTTTTATTTTATTAATGCTTACCAATGTTCACAGGACGGCAGACTTACTGATTATGTCAAGAATGATTATAAAATATTTTAAAACCAATTAAGGCCTATAATTTGAAGTTTCTCTACGTGTTATAGACTTCTCATGGATGTTGTTTCTATTGTAAAGCCATTATATTTTTTGCAAGAAACACTTACAGTGGTGCGTCACAAATTATGATGTCAAAAAAGCGCAGTTGTTTAATGTCAACTTACTTAATGTGGTTTATAGATAGGTTAATCACTAATAAGCAACTTAAAAACTATTTGTGTTATGGTAAAGTTTTTTAGGGTAAATGTAATTAGTTCATTAATAGTAAAAAAAGGTACAGATTGAGTATCGGAGGCTGACACGGAATTAACTCCTTTGACTCTTGCCAGACCCGTTCAATTCATATTTTTAATGATCAAGTATTTCTACTCATTTAATTACCTGTAATGATATTTTGTATTAAACCAAACTTCGGAAAGCCAAAGAGATACCATCACTTGATGATATGTTTCTTGTAAACTAAAGGATCGGAATGAATGTACTATTCCAATATCTAACGATATACCCTCCCTTTATGATATGATTCTTGATAACTAGAGGATTAGAATGAATGGACTCTTCCAAAACTAATGATTAACCATCCATTTATGTTATGTTTCTTGAAAACGAGATGTTTGGATTCTTCCAAGAAAAAACAATGATCCCATCCCTTGATGATTAGTTCTAGAAAACTTGGCAAGGGGAATAATGTAGTTTTCCCTCTACAAAAAAGCTTGTGTACCAAAGTCTAAGTAAGATGTATACACAATGGAAAGACATGTTCATATTATCAATGAACAAATTGAGGGTGTAAAGTAATTAATTGCTGGTTTTGCTGAATTATTGAGTGTTATTTTAAAAGTATTGAATAAGTGTGTGTACACGATTAGAGTAAGAATTTTTATGTATGGCACTTTTTGTAAAAAGATCCCTTTCTGACACTGAGTAATGGTTTCCGACTTGAGCTTTGGCTGGTTCCTAATCTTAAATAAGAAGATGGATCTCATGTTTATGAACATCTATGAGAAATTATAGTCAGGGCTGTGGTTTGGGAAGGTTCTTGATTGGACATAACGTTTACTGATAGGTTTCATGGGAGACATGGAAGGAAACAACACTGGTGTTAATAAATATGTTTGTACATGCTGCACATTTTTAATCAATTCTACTACATTTATAATGTTGCTGTTACTAGCACGCTATCAATATATAATTTAAGTAAAGTTTAAAGCTTTTCATCCTGATGCAACCGTTTTATTTTTCTTTGATTCAAACCAGAAAAAACAAAAACAAGGCAAACAAGACTATATAAAATCGGCAACAGTACTGTCATTGTCACTGTGGGCGTTGGGGACCCGACTGTTGCAGCAAAGTCAATTATTTCAAGATGTATGTATAAACATTCTCATGTTGGTCTTAATTTAAACGAAAATAATAAAAAAATTGTTTACAGTTTTGTATCTTTACAGACTTTCGGGAAGTAGCATGAAATTAATGCTGTGCCGAGATGATCAAAGTAATAATAAATAAGAATCGCAAGTTATTCAACCCCTATGGCTATGTTCTGTTAATCAGTATTGCCAAACCTTGCATGTCACTTAATTCCGATTTTATCTATGGTTGTTGATTAAAATAAAATGGTTAATTATAGTAGGGTTTTTTTAGTATTCAATTTTTTGGGGGGCTTATTAAAATATGAATTAAAATTTAAAAACATTTGTTGAGCAATGAGGGAACAAAATGTTTCTGTTGAGTTTTAACATTTCAATTGTTCCAAGAGCATTGAATATAATTCATATCAAGACAACTTGGATAAGAGATTGAACTGTACGTTATCGATGACTTGATTCCAAAACTAAGTCAGCTTGTTTTCCTGTCTTATTAACCTGGTCGAGTCTGGAAGTAAACATTTTCTGCAACCCTATAATAGTCAGAATGAGAAATGTCATTGTGGAGACTACTAGATGACGTTGGAGAGAGTGTATGGGTGAAAAAAGAAGCTAAACAAATCGGCTGCCATTGACATTTTGCTAATCAATATTGCAAACTAAAATACACACAATCCACCAGTAAATTTCGCGAAATAAAAATCGTTTTAATATTTTTGTAAGGTTCAAATTCATATTCTTATTTAAATGAAACTAAAAACACATGAACAAGGGAAATGGGTTTCTATAGTATTGTAACATTGTAACATTCTAGCAAGTTGGCCATTGCCACGAATGGAATGTAAACAAACCAATACTAATAGCAAACATGCTCGAAAGTACCATATGCACCGGTTAATAGCCTGGCCCTTATATATAGCATATTTAAAGCATTGCTCGTCACCCATGTTAACTACTACCTGGGGGAAGGTAGGAAATCTGCCTGGACCACTACTTTCGCTTAGTGGATCGAGGGGACATCTCATTATTAACTTCAGTGCCGTGGAGTAACAACACCGCTAAAGACCCATCGATCGATGCAAAAGACCGGCCGATGTATTGGTCAGATTACTTGCCTCTTTGGCGTTCCATAAAAGCTAAGGCTTGTTTTGTGCAGGAGTCATGGGGGAATTCCCTGAGTCCAGCTGCCGACCAGTGTCAAGTGGAACTAAACGATAGCAGGTAAACAACCTTTCCCTGGCCACTCAAACTTTAAATTATGTTTCTCAAGCGTATTCTCTTAGAGGTCAAGGAAATGGGATTACAGCTAAATTCATGCGCTGAGTAATTTAGAAAAATCTGATTGATCAGATAGTTGCATCAGACTGGTAGGTTTAGGCACTAGAGGGGTAATGTACGATTGCTAAAAATTGATGTTCGTATAGCGAGCGTGACAATAGGGACTGTAAGCGTATTTTTTTTTCCCAGGATGAACGTGGGCAATTAACAAATGGGCGTCGTTCACTTTACATTTCCCCTTGCACATGCGTACTTGGACGTAATAGTTGTGGGTTGAAATACCATTTGGCGCTCGATATTGGGCATGGTGGCACCCCCCCCCCCACCCCCATTGTGTCTCATTGTGTGCTTGGAATCTCAGGCATTCTTCAGAGGATTTTAGGGGGGTACTTTTGTACAAGAGGAAAATAGTGTGTTAAAGCATTGAGAAATAAACTAGTTTATTGCTCCATGGTTAAAGTATGGGCATGTTGGGGGGGGGGGGGTCCTCTGCCCCATATCGGGCATGGTATATGAAATGACACTCGTGTGTATTGGTATGTGCCATGTGCATGTACTGTACATTGTTTACAAAAATGCGTTGCGGCTTGCTGAGTCTTGATTGCCCAATAAAATATTTTGGGATAGGGTTGGGAAGGGGAGGGAGGGCAAGTAAGAAAATAGACCGACGGTCATAATGAAAGAAGAAACCCATTAAATGAAATTAGAAATGGTCCTAAATGTTTGTGATGTAAGTACACTGCAGTACAGATACCAGAAAGGTCCTATATGGAAGCCGGTAAGGGGCCTCTATTCGTGGTTTACGCGTTTCGACCGTAAACTCCGGTAGAAATAACCCCAAATCGCGGCTCCTGAATACCTGACTATCACCGAGTAACGTTTAGTTTTTTATTTTATTACTATAATATTTGTTTTTAATTCAAGTTGTATATTTAATTTAAACAATATCATCGACGACAAAGAGAGGCACACTCGCAAACTAATTAATCAACGGGGAAAGTATTATGATAACTATTTTAATCGCGGCAAATTTAAAATAAATGTGATTGTATCCATTGGAAAAAATAAAAATTTAGACGTGCACTACGTCAAGCAATATATCCGACAAGTAGTTTAAACCCACAAGAATTAATATCTAAAACTGTTTTTAAAATGTCTTAAGTTGCTTCATCGTGACAGGTTTCCATCACCAAGTCGAGGCTGAGAGGGAACAATCTGCCCTTGAGAGAGGCTTACAATGAGTCCGGGCAGAGAGACGAAAAAAAGCACCGGAAACTAAATCAAATGTTATTTGAAGCTAATACCAGCCAAATAACTTACATATAAAACCACTGAAATAATCATTCTTACTTCGACCAATATTTAAAGCAACAAGACGAGTGTCGTACTGTCGTTACTGATACTGAACTTCAAGTCTATTTGGTAGAGAAATTTGCTAACTTACATTTACCTGTTATTGTTTTGAGCTCGATTTGTTCAATTATAATGGGGGGTCGGGTCGGCTGGGTGGAATCAAACCATACCTTCACCCACAGCCAGTATCCGAAATTCATTAAGTTGATTCTCGGGCAGAAAAACAAATAATTATGTTGATGTCTCTTCTAAAAATTCCGTACTTTTATCGTGACCGTTAAACTAACAGAGCGCCCTCTCCGGGCTTAGTTTTAGCCGGAATTAGCCGTTGTTACAGTGTACAAGACGTTGATGGAGTCCCATGAGTTTTTATGTGATTTGCATTTTCTTTGAACGTAAAAAATATACATCTACGTGTTCTTGCCATCTAGCTCATGTTAACCAAGGCCTATACACAGATCCGGCTCTTTACAGTGTGAAACGTTTGTGTTTCTGAGGGTCACCCCCCCCCCCACCCTTCGCCCCTAACGATAAATGAATTCAACTCTACGACTTTAGAGTGAAAAGCAAATCTTCTTTCTTTATTGGCGGAAAAATCCCCGCTCTTAGAAAGTGCGTCTTCGTAATAAAAGTCTTGAAAGGATTCTACATTTGGAGCGCTTTTCCAAGAGCTAGTAAGTCATTTTGTTTAATTTTTTTTCTGTTTCTCGTTTGAAATCATGCTTAACTCAGTTCAGTGATATGCATTTTCCATGTGCTGTTGGAGACGGAGAACAGCTGCCTAATCAGTGATAGGCAGAACTAGCAGGGCAAAGGCAAATTTATGGGGGGGGGGGGTGATAGGTAGCGAGCCATTCATTTGTGCATTTCTTCGCTCTCTTATTTAGAGGATGGGGGGAGGGGCTGTGGGTGGCTGCCGACACCGGTCACGACACTGGAAACGAGTAGCTATTGTTGTTGTATTAATTGTTTTATAATAAATATAGGCCTATTACAGTTCATTCTGTTAGGATTTACACATCTGTTATTTCATATGCTTTCTTGACCCTACGAGCACCTTGTAATGTCAGCTATCCCTCAAGACTATTCATTACTTCTTGCACGATTCTCCTTCTTTTTTATAATACAGCCCCCAACAAATGGCCCTACAGGGGGGGGGGAGTGAACGTCGCCCGACCTTGTCGAAATGGTAACATGTTTCAATAAATTAAACTGGTGGTAAACACAATTAAGGAAATAGTTTTAATAATCAATAAAACGTTATTTGCCTAAAAATAGTAAGTGGCCTGACGTTCAGTCGGTACAAATACACAGGCGCAGAGTTCAGCCTGAAAACCCGTACATAATAATATCGTATAACAGCCGTCTGCAAACTTTCTTGTGCTTGTCACGTGCGTGTGCTGTCAAATGTTTTTCATACGGCTGTTTGCTGCCTTTGCAAAAATATACCAAACAAACTGGTACTCCGTGCGCATAAACGCTGGTCCCGGACAACAGTTGGTTAGTTTTGTACACATCCTAATGCAGCATAACACGGTGTGCATGGCAGCCGAGTGACGGTAAGAATTGATCTCTTTTTACCATTTTTTAGGTTGCAAAATGATTTTTCTGGACACACGCCAAGCTAAATAAGAGTAAAAAGAACACGTAGAGCCTAATTTTTGCGAACTCTGGTGTCTAAAAAGAACGGTAGGTGCATAAACGTGAAGGGCAAAAAGTTTCGAATAGGATTTTTTACAATGACCTATGACTTGTGAGGTTCGTGGAGACGATAGCGGAATGAACCTCGAACTAAACTAGCTAGTATGTAGCCCAGGTTGGACTCCTCCGTTGCATACAACGCGACAGAGTCCAGGGTATAAAGCTCTCGTACCAATGCAAACAATTTTATACCAACATTTATTTTAATGGAAAAATTTCCGTACAGTGTATCTAATTTACCTAAATGAGATATTCCTTTGGGTAAAAATAAGGGGGAAAAGTGGTGGCAGGATGCGGAAATGTTTCCTTTTTATTTTTACCTTATTGGGTAAGCTGAATCTTTGCTCACATATTCCTGGTGTCCTTAACTATCAGCTTGACATGCCCGATGGGTTCAGAATTGTTGATTTTATCCTTGGATGACATTTGTGAAAATAAAATGGAAATTGACGTCTCCTCTGTAACTTCCTGTACTGACTCCGTTTATGAATACTCACACGCAAGCGCGCTCATAGCAAGTTCGTCACATTTGTTCTAGTCTGGTGTCATGCAAGATTCCTCTCGCTTTAATTTGTCATGATTTTTTCCAGCGAGATGGCACTATCATTTTGCAGATGGGTTCGTGGATGATAGCGCCCTCTCGCGCGCTTGCGTGTGAGTATTCATAAACGGAGTCAGTACAGGAAGTAACACTAACAGATGAGACGTCAATTTCCATTTATTTACAAATAATGTCATCAAAGGATAAAATAAACAATTCTTAACCCATCAGGCTGATAGTTAAGGACACCAGGAATATGTGAGCAAAGCTTCAGCTTCACCAATAAGGTAAAAATACAAAAAAAATGTTGGTATAAAATTGTTCGCATGCTAGAGAAGTTTTACTCAGGACGTCAGTGCAGTGGCACTGACATCCTACCAGGGCTAGCTAGTATGTAGGACTAGGACTCGAGTAAGGCGCGCGTTCCAAATATAAATGGTATGGGATTTGTCTCGAGAACCATTGGTTGATGTTTGGTGAAATGCCATGATTTTAGCTTTTAGTTTCCTTTTTCAAGGATTGTCTGTTTTAAAATCTCCGAACTTCATTATTTTCTGATCGATTTAAATATAGACGTTAAGCCATTTGATGTAATTATTGGTTTTCAACATACTGCCCGTATGGAAATAGATGTTCCGTTCGTATCCAATAATGTTTGTGTCCTTTTTACGCCAAACAGACACAAATATCTCTGACCTATTAATTCATAGTGCGCAAGGCATTACATGTACTGTAAACGCCAGGCAATGCACATTAAAAAAAAATTTGCATACTTCATGTACTTGTGTTACCCGTGAATATGTTTGGATTGCTTAGCATGCATTTTCAGAGTTGCGCACTACACTTTATGCTCGATGGACATACAAATTTCTGGCCCAAATCTTAAGTTGTTTCATGTTCTTGTACGAAACGCACCAGGGTGGGATACCAAGTTTGTACCCTAACCAATCAATTGATGGCAATACGGATGTGCAATAGTGATCAAAAAGTGAGTGCATCTCCATTGCTCGTATTGAGGACATTATTGGTGGTGGCACTGGGGTTGATTGTGGCAACAAGTTATGATCTCAGGTTACATTTGGAATTTTTTTATGGTTTCAAGTAACATGTGTAACAACATTTTGCAAGCACTTTGGAATTAACCAAACGGAAACTTACAAGTGTAGAAGGTTTGAGTGTTTAAATTTTAAATTCATTATAGTAGTCAGAGCTCTTTTAAGTTGATCTATAAAAATAATAACGGACATTTATATTGCGCAATTATTGTGCATTACACAAAAAAATGTAGAGAAAAACAATAGAAATAGCTCAACAGTCTAGAAGGAATTAATCATAAACAAATGGGTTTTTAACTTGGATTTAAATACATTAGGCCTAAGTGAAGATGATTGTCTAATACAAGGAGAGAGATTATTCCATAGTTTAGGAGCAGCGTACACAAATGCCCGATCACTTAGGGTAGCCTTAGATGTTCTTGAAGGGTAAGTTAACAGTGTATGGTCTTGTGAACTCCTAAGACATGTTTGAGAGAGTGATTTCATGGTTACGAGCTCCCGAATGTACATTAGTGCTAAACCATTACTGGCTTTATAAGTTATTAAAAGAACTTAAATGATATTCTTTGTCGAACTGGTAACCGGTGTAACTCGAGTAACAATGGACTACATTGAGAGTATCTAGAGGAATTACAGATCAGTCTAGCACGTGCATTCTGAGCCCTTTGCAGTTTGTTAATCTGAGTGTCAGGCAAACCAAAAAATGAGCTGTTACAGTAATCTGACCTGCTTGTCACAAAAGCGTGAAAAACATTTTCTGTACAGTCACGAGTTAAGTTTGTATGGAGATGCCGGATATTAAAAAGATAATAAAATGCATTGTTACAAACTTCAGCAATATGCTTATCAAATGTCAAGTGTGAATCAAACCGAACCCCCAGGTTCCTTACTGTGATGGAGGGTGATATATGTGACATAACAACCTTGATGTTCTCAATTTGCAGCAAAAGAATATTCTGTAACAACCAAGTATAGACATGCATTATGCATTCCTCTAACGCCATCACAGAATTGTTGTCATTGTTTTGAGTGGGTACATACATGTATAATCCCAATACAAGGGAAAGTAATCTGATTATAGCCGCTTTGTTCTGACTCCTTGCACTCCAGAGGACCAGATAAGCTAAGGGCATTGAAGCGCTACGCAAAGGATCCTCCCAACTGTTTGGCAAATCTTGTTGAACCATTTGTGCCTCAAAGCGTTTTTCCAACCGTCGAATGTTCTAGGCAAAAGATGCTGATGTTTTGGAAAAAAATGTCAATGTTTGAATAGACTTAATCCAAAGCTGTGTAAGGTACAGAATATGCAGGCATGTGGTACACTTTGCAGCAATTCTTTACTCGGCGGAGTCTAGCTAAGCTTTCTTATGAATACGCTAAGCTTTCTTTTGAATGCGTAAATATCAATGGCCAATCATAGGCTGCGGAATGTTGGTTTTAAAGCATGGACTTTGGACTGTATTGTACTGCACATTATACCATGTGCTGTGTATGCATGGACGAATGGCAGGCTACCGAACGTTGTGTGGTGCGTGTGGATACTCAGCACCTTGTGGTTATGTGCATGTTTAAACATTTGTGTAATGAAATGATCGCAATTGCAGATCGCAGCCACATTAAATCTAGCAAAAATTAAGACATGTTGAACTATTTTATGAACTTACAAATTATCTCTCTTTGTGATTTTTACCACCAAACCCCTTATTTATTGTGGACTAGTATTACCAGTAAAGGAAAAGATTTGACTTGCCCACCGCTGTTTTCACTTGTATTTGGCAACCGGACGACCGCTAATTTCGAACCCTATTCTGTATAGACCTACCTGATTGATATACAGTGATACCCTTATAATTGTTACAAAACGCTGGACTCCCTCCGCTTCTTGACTCTATGCTTAAGTACAGTGTACCTTCAGGAGGTGAAAGAATGTTTTGAACAGAAACCCACGTTTTTATACCAGGGTTTTTCACCTGAGTTGTCACTTATATCGTGGCTCATTTGTAGAGAGCACATTAACACAAATTGTGTACGCTTGATTTGGTGTAACTTTATGAAAAACATCCAAGCTGGCTATCCCTGGATTAAACATTGTTGGGGTCATAATGTTTACTGACGTGAGTAGTCTATGGTCAAGGCTGTATTTGTTGCTCACAACACCACCACTGCGGAACACTAATCAGCAGCAAGCAGCTCAGAGTAAAACAGGGTGCTACAGTGACATAACAAAACCAAATAGGTAATATGTTTGTTTTAGACAGTCGAATCAGCGCTCATGCGCACATGTGCATCAATGAAATGTTTAATCAGCGATTGTCAGCTCTTAATGTTTTTGGTTTTTTTCAAAATTAAACCAACAAACCAGGATTTTTATTTTATTTTTTATTTATTTATTTATTTATTTTTTTTGGGGGGGGCAGTGAATTAAAAAAAATGTTGACCATCAGGTCATTCCGTGCCAACTTACCTAAAATCTTGAAAAGCTTGGCATGCTCTGTCTCACATTTTTCTAGTATTTTTTTGGAACAATCCCCTATGGGTGCCATGAACACACGCAAAATTTTAGAATCCTACTCTTCAACATTTTTTAGATACGTACATGTATGACCCCCTAAAAAATTAAGCCCGCCCCTTCAAATTGACTTTTTGTGTCTTCAGTATTTTTAGAGGTCTGTAACTACAAATGGAGATAACATATATAGCTACAAATTAATTTGGTATCCCATCAACTAAACTATACTGTCAAAAGTAGCACAGGTCTTTTTAATATAAAGATGTAAAATGTACGTGGGTCTTTAAAAACGCACATTTTGGCCTGCGTAATGACTTTTCGTAAACTTGAGACGCCCTAGTGCCTAAGTGAAATGTCCGATTGCTTTTACATTACATTTGGTTATAAATTAGTTGTGACCTGATAGACTAATCACGCTTTTGATGGGTGCTTGGCAGGGGTCTGAATTTTGGTTCACCTGTAAAAATGCCCAAAAAAGCCTTTTTCAAGTGGTTATTTGACAACGTGGGACATTACTGACAGATTTACAGATTGTGTGTATGCAATTTAGTGACAGCACTTATTTACAAAAGAACCTCAGAGCCTGGACTTCTGCAGGCATGGTTTGTACACTACGGAAGCATAGTGCTACCACTTGAACAAAAAACACATTCCTCTCTGTCAGTCTTTTTTAAAGGATTATAAGGCGCTTAGTAAAATATTCATCCTTTTATGTTATCAGATGAACCTTATCAAACTTATTCCCTAAATATTTAGGATATTAAAATTCACTTTATATTCCATTACAGTTAAGGCAAACAGGCAAAGACTGCGCTTGTGAACCAGCAGATAGTGAGCAGATAACAGCTTCACATTTCTTGGTGATGGAGTTCAAGGTGTTTGTTGTCAACAGGTAGATTGCTCAGTGATTCCTGCCAGAGACATTACTTTAAAAGGTGAGAATTCATTATGTATTGGTCATTGCAAAGGTAAGAAGTAAAAATGACTCTGCCCACAGGAAGAGAAGAAGGGTGAGGGTGATGCACATGGCACAAGGGTAAAAATTAACTTACAGTAATGTGTGTGTACTCAAACTGTGAACATTGTTCATACAAAAAGACTTGTATTTCATAAAGTGCATGGGCAACCTTGGCAACTATTATTCCAGTCTATGCATAAATGTTGACGATTTAACCACTTCACATTAAATGATGTGTATACAAGCCAAGTATATCTCGACTGACTAACTGTGGACGTTTTATTTGGACCAGAACAACTTCAGCAGAGTGCCCTCAGTTTTTGCTGAGTTTTGATTGTACAGTGTGCACAGGCATGCACCTACCGTGCCGCTTTTCGTTTCCCTCAAAAACAAAGAGGAACACAATGTGTCGGGAAACATTCTGCGCAATATCCGTTTTCTGGGGGGGGGGAGGGGGCGTGTAACCCTTGATTCCAATCTTCTGTGCTGTTGTTGTACAAATGTGGCATACAAGAATGGACAGGCTGTCACCATTGTTTATTACTGTATTTGGTTTAATGGGAGGTAAGTCCAAGCATTCCCAGAGTCCAGCAAACCATGGCTGAGGTTCTGTGAATCACGGTGAGTGCCTACTCAACTTTTCTTGCAAGACAACATCAAATCCCGGTGCTAATTAAACGATCCTTTCTTGTCTTTTCTTTGTCAAGTCAGGGTTTCATTGTGGCAGCATTATTTTCAAAGGAAAACAATTACTTAAGAACTCCAAAAAATTCCAGAGAAATTGATGTGAAGTGATTAACACAATTGATGCCACTGTGAGCCATATTTTTAAGACGCTCCTACAATGTAGTAGAAAAAATACAAATATTTGGTTCATAAAAAGATTGGAGATTTCCTCACTATTTTTAGTTATATTTACAGTTTCTCCAAAGCGAAATGATTGGTGAGCCATGAGCTTTTACACAAAAGTTCTTAGAATTCGTCGCTCGTACCAGGAAGTGACCTAACTCGTTCACAGTAAAAAAAAAAGTGTTTGGAGAAAATCAAGATTGAAGTTGCACTACATTGTACTTCTCAAACTGCTGTTTTGCAGTCTGCTTACTATTTTTATTTATTTTTTTTTTACGATGAAAATAAAGTTGAATACTTTATTCATACAGAACTATCAGTGTGTTTTCATCCCTAAAACTATTTAGGTAATTAATTCCTTAACAGATAGGTAACTTTGTGAAAATGAAAATTTGAGTTTTGCCCGCAGAGCGCTGTGTACAAACCAACGCGTAATAGAGACCTATCGAGATAGGTCACTTTTTGAAAATACAAGGCTTCCCCAGTTAGGTCACTTCGTGTTTCTCAAATTCTCACGCGCGCCCGAAGTGCGCGTGCTGTAGCGCATAGTATACTATTGGTAAAATGGTGTATCTAGATAGGTCACTTTGTGGAAAGACAAAATGGCAAGTCTAGTGATGCAACGTTTTTACTAATTAGTGCAATTACGAAACTATTACGCATTAGGCACTGAAACTTGCTGAAAATGTTAACAGAAATGAGTATGTCAATAATTTGGTAAAAAATTATTTGCAAAATGTGTGATTTTAGTCAGTTAGGTCAGTTTGTGGTACAAGCGACGAATTATAGTTTATATATTTATTTGTATATATTTTTGTATTTCTTTCTTTCTTTCTTTGTTTAATTTTTTTTTTTTGGGGGGGCAAAGTTGTAGAAGTAAAATCCTCATTCTGATTGCTGCACCATCTGCTAATGATATAAGATTTCAGTTATTGTGGGGAGAGTCTTCTTGAAACAGTACTCATGACGAGTAGACAATCTGTTTTAAATTTGCTGAAAGTGGAAATTGTGTACAAATGCTTGAATCATCTATTGTTGCATTTATACTGTGTGTGTTCCCAGCAGATGGTGAGACACATTATTGTTACCCAAGACCCACAATCTCCTAGTCAGTCTCAGACTCCAAAGCCAGATGCTGAAGACTCTACCTTGAAGCTCTAGCTCTGAAGACACCCTAGGGGGAAGAGTTGGGGAAGCTCACAATTACAGGTAAGGAATAGTCTCAATGTGATGTGAACATTTATTGTAAATTAACATCTCTTGGAATACAGATTTACAGGTCTCCCTGTATGTCGCTAAAAACTTGTTCCGACATGTTAATTGGAACAGCTATCGTTTATTTATTATTATTTTAAAAAGTATTATTATTGTTATCAAATACTGAACTGTATGGCAATGAACCCAAACTTTCCTGTAAGATACAACAATGCCGTCTCAAACTAGCAGGGCACTCATACAGGAATACCAAAGAACCAGTCTCTCAACACCAAGACATGGAAGGAGAAATAGGGGAAAACAAAAGCTCAGCTATACAGATGTAGTTGCTAGGGACATCGGGGTGCTTCAATCTGATCTTCCTAACTTGATGAAGGACAGAAATGAATGGGTAAATCTCAACATGATTCCGACTTATGTTGACTAGAGAGAGAGAGAGAGAGAGATTATTGTTATCAATTATTATTATTGTGTTTCCACCAAAAATCCATTGACTTAACACATAAACTTTCTTGATAACATACTGTTACTTTACCATCATAAGAAACACAACAATTGTATACCACATGAAAACTTATGTCCTGACTTAGTTTACAAATGACGTTTGATTAAAATTCCTAATTAATTATGCACGTGACAGCGGTGTAAATATTTAAATTATCAATCTTGTGTCCATCGTATCTCAAGATGCAAATATCCGATTCTCAAAATTGTTTCAGTTATAGACTAAATTTGTATTTTAGGTGACGATTTTGGCATATTTTGTTACCGTCATCATGACACCACATGTTGGCATGCTTTTTGTACAAAACACACAGTGGCTTAAACTAAGTGCTTCATAGACTACATCCAGTCACCATCGCGTTTGTGTTTGATCTACTGTGTGGACCCCCATGAAATGCGTAGCTTGTTTATTTAATTCCTAACCGATATACAAATTTAGTAACTCACAGCTTATTTCTTAAACAAATTTTATCTCCTGAACCACATGTCATGAAGTCGTAATGTTTTGTTGTTTTGTTGTTTTGTAGCTAAAATTACATCAACTTTCAGAAATGACCTCACTTTGACATTTACTTCTGGTCCAAACAGGGAGCGCAAAACTATCAAAAATCTTATCTTCTGAATCCCATGTCATGAAGACGTAATGTTTGTGTTGTTTTGTGGCTTACAACAATTGCAACTTTTTAATTAAAAAGATGACCCACTTTGACCGTTACTTCCAGTCCAAACAGTAAGCTCAAAACTTTAAAAAAAAAAAATTCCTGAACCACATGTCAACAAATTGTAATGTTTGTGTTGTATTGTAGCTTGCCTTAAAACACTTGTGGGTCATTCCATGTCAATTCAACACGCTTTTGGACCTGACCATCACAGATTGAAGTGAAATTTGGAGTGCTGATTGGACTCCCTCAGAAACCCCCAGAACCAAAATGTTATATAATTCGGTTCATTATTTTTTTAGATATAGGTGAAATACGTTCATCTTAGCTTTGACCTTGTTGTGGTCTAGCATAATGTTTATTGATGTCTTTACTCATGCTGATAGATTTTAACTGAATTGTTTGCAGCCACAACCAGATCACCAGCTGGTGTGACTGTAAGACCATAGGGATCAGCACAATCCTTGATGATACATCCAATGTACTCGCCATCAGGGCTGTAATGGTGGATAGCACCTGATGAGAATGGTCCTTTCCATACAGCAACATAGATGCTCCCATCCTTGTCACAACACACACCACGAGGCCACCCAGACTGATTGGTATCTACTGAGAATACCACTCCACCATTGTAGTCTACTGATACTAACTTCCTGGCATCCCAGTTGGTGTAGATGAGTTGCTGTTTGTAGGTAGTCAAGTACCTACCAATCTCTAAAGCAGGCAGTATTCTGATGAGGGATCCATCTGGTTTGTGTAGAGAGATCTCTGCCTTGCAACCCACTGCTATCAGATTGTTGTCATCCACTGCAATACATGATGGTGTACTGCCTGGATTAAACTTTTGGAGCAGCTGATAATTCTTCTTGAAAATCTTGACTGTTCCATATTCTAGTACAATGAGCTCATCATTCTTGTTCACAGTCACTCTGCTCGGTTCAGTAAGACCTTTGATTAGTAGTTTTTGTGGGATGGCAGTGGATTGAGGATTGCCCTTTGCCATGTCTGCTGATATTGTAACCAAACTTGTACTTTTCTTTTGTGACACAACAATATCACTATTGGAGTATGCAGACACATCTTGTTCAGAGAAAGCTTGGAAAGTAGTCTTCATGTTTGTTTTCAGTGTCCATTTATCCTTCAGCACCAGCCTCCCTAGTGATTTCTGGCCTTCTTTAAAGTCCATATAAGTCAACCCATCAGGTACTTTTGTTGACTTCATCTCTCTGTATTCTTTGATGTCTTGTAAGAGTTGTTCTATGTGATGTACAATATCGATCTGTTGTTCCATGAGTTGAATAACCTCATCCTGCTTGAGCACTGCTTTGTTCATCTTTTTGTTGTTTTTAGCTCGTGCAGTTTCCATTGTATTGACTCTGTCTTTATAAATCTGTTCAGCCTCTTGCATCAGTTTCTGCTGCTCCTCTCTGATCCTGGCAACCTCCTTGGCAATCTCATCATCAGCTTTCTTGGAGATCTTCTTTTTAGTGGTAGCAAACTTAGAGTCTAATTTCTTACGGGACATATCTTTTTCTTGAATGGCAACATTGAATGTTTGAATGTTTTTTCTTACTGCTGCTAGAAGTTCAGTGGCATGTTGTTTACTTTTGTCTGAAGCTTCATTCAGTTCTATGGCAGGGTGCGTTCTGTGGTCTTTTGCAACGCAAGTTATACATATCAGTTTCTTGCACGTTTCACAATACAGGACAAGATCCTTGCCAGTATGCTTACTACACTTGGAAATAAACTCCTGACTGGGTTCTTGTTTTACTTGTTTTACTTGCTGTTTCACATGGGTTTCATGTTTGTCCAAAACCTCTATCAGAGAAAAGGCTGTAAAGTTTGTTTTCAGACCATCAATGCCATTTTCCTTTAACATAGTTTCTTGTCTACACACTGGACATGAAAGTCTTGTAGGACTTGGACTATTCTGTCTGAGTTGTTGAAGGCATTCAAGACAAAATGAATGAGAACACTCCAGTAGTTTGGGTTGCTTGAAGCGTTCACTGCAAATTGGACATTCAAGATGATCCTGACTAATCTCTGCTAGCACTGACTGAACTGTTATATTGGATGCCATTCTGATTGGAAGTACTTGCTGAAATGTTGAGCTGTGAATTAAAAGAGAGAACTGACCCAATTAGATCAATGTCTTATACCAGTAGCTTTTCTCATCAAAGGAAGACTTGATTTCATGGTCATTATAAACTATTATTAACATCTCTGCTAAAGACCAGTAGTGTATTGAGGCGGGCACTGGGACCACCCCATTCATCTTTTTTTTCATAGAGTAATTTCTGCACATTTACTCGGTCTTTGGTTACCTTGCCCAAATTTCAAACCTGTGACCAAAATCCAAACATGTTATTTTTTAGCATGTTTTTTTTCATTGATTTTTCTAGACTTAAGGCTCAACCATTCAAACCACCAACAAAATGGCTTCTGACAATCGCCAGCAAGAAAGCTTCCAACCCAACACAAAATGTGCAGCTAGAAAACTACTAGGAAGTCATAAAATACTAATAAAATATACAACAAGCTGAAAACACACACTCTGCTATGCTTTTTTTCCTCAACAATTTTTTCAAATAGTATTTGGGAACTCCACATCACTGGATCAATTATGTCACAGTGCCCAGTCACACATCAGTTTAAGAGACCCAGTTATTGTTCTTGTTTATTGCTACATTAATCCAGTTTTTGCAGTAGCAGCTGCTATTAACAGGCTCCAACTCCTCCCTTAATGCTGAATACACTCAGAGTTGTAGGACTCTAGTCAAGGACTCAGGACTCGAGTCAGTCTCGAGTCACAATATTGGTGACTTGGACTTGATTCAAGTCACATCGGCAAAAGACTCTCATGACCCAAACTTGACCCCATGACCCAAACTTGACCCTGGGGACTCATGACTCTCGTTTCACAAGTTTTCACCACTTGATGTGTTCGTGTTTATATATCAATTTTGTTTAAAACATGTTAAGTTGATCAATATCAGACATTTTGTCGATGATACACTTATTAATAATTTTTTATTATTATATTTTTTTTAAATTTTTTTTAATTTTATTTATTTATTTATTTTATTTTTATTATTATTTTTTATTTATTTTTTTTTTTTGGGGGGGGGCGGGTCGTGGTAAAAAGTTAGGGTCAGTCGGGTAACCAGAAATGTTTATTTATTTTTTTTTGGGGGGGGGTGGGAGGGATTAACGCTGGTAATCTGTCAGCATTAACGCCATAGCAACTGCTTGATGCATATTACCAGGGAAATTGGAATTGGTCACTGGAACCCGAATTGACGCCTTTGGCCAGCTGCGGCTATATCACTACATCTTTTTAATGTTAAAGCATAGGCAATTAGGCGGCATACACACTGATCTAGCCATAGACGCAAACAGAAGCTATCAATTCAAATGCAGCCAAAGACTGGCAGGTCTGGTACCGGTAAAACACTGCCTGCATACTGCACAGTGTATAATTTACACACAAAAATTGTTACTATAAAAGTCAGCATCCATGATTAATGAGTGTCCTTTTGGCAGTGAGTCCACTGTAACTTTCAACCTCTAAAGAAATCTTCATTAATGAAACACTCAAATAAATGACTCTTAATTTTAAGAAGCGTGAATCACAGTCTTATTGAAACAGTTCTATTTTGATAAGAGTCAGTGATGGAACTTTTTGAATTGTTGGTGTTCTAATTTAACTAATGTTTCAAGTAATACTTCTGAAGAAGGGGCAAGGGGTTGCGGGTAAATCAAAAACCAGAAATGATTCGAAAATAAGATTTAAATTGCATGTGCAGAACTTTGTTTAATCTAAATGTGTTTTATCAGGTCATTTTCAATTCTTATTTTACAACATCTGTTTTGCAATCAATAGTGATCAAGTCATATAAGTGAACTGGTTTAGGTATTCTTACTATAGTGATTTAAACAAGTGACCTGTGACTCAGACTTGGTCTCAAGCCAAGTGACTCGTGACTCAGACTTGGACTCGACCCAAATGACTCGGATACAACTCTGAATAAATGTTGATATCAGGCAGGGAACGATTTGGTCCCAAATTTTTGCATAGCAAAACTGCTATGCACTTTTATTTTTGCATAGCAATCTCAAAATATTGCATAGCAGTCCATAAATTTTGTATAGCAAATTTTAAAATGCCTAAATATTCTTAAAAATTTAACCCTGTGACACAGGTTTATTTGTGTCTTTTTTCAAGGTTTAATTTCAGGCCAAGGCTACTTTCAGAATGTCTGTAATTTAAGAATAAGACGCTCCAAAACTCAATATGAAATAGGCCTATTCCCTTAACTTTTTTTCACTAGAGTCAACTAAAATTTTAGGGTTGCCCGCAAGTTTTCCACTAGCCCATGTGTATTAATGCACACAATTTTGCTTTTTTTTAACGATCTTATCCCCTATTTTCTGCCCTAAATGGTACTTGTTTTCATCAACAACCATTTTCATGGATTTGTGATTTGAGAATCAGTTTTATAGAACTTCTTTTGCAATGAAATCTTCGTGTAAACGATCGATCGACGACGCACATTGAGAAAAAATTCAAAGAACTTTGCCCAGCCACGCCCTCTATCGGCAGAAGTTGTCGAGGCTTAAATAGCCTTAACCCAACGCTGTGTGTTGTACAGAATCCGCGGGCGTGCGCCACATTGTGCAGCAACTCTTTACTCGACTCTTGTGAAGGTGTATCGAGTTGGAGGCTAGCCAAGCTTCCTTATGAATGTGAATTTATTGACGGGCCAATCACAGCGTGCGGAATGTTGGTTAGGATGGACTTTAGACCTGCTGTTGTACTGTACATTGTACAATACACTGTGTGTTGTGTGCGTGTGTGCGTGCGGGTGGGCGAGTGAACGTTGAATACTCACTACCATGTGGTTAAGTGCGTGCGTGTTTTACTATGAATTGAACGATCGCGATCACGGCCACATTAAATCTAGCAAATATCAAGACTTGCTAAACCATTTTACGAACTTAAAAATAATCTCTCTTTGGGATTTTACAACTGTACCCCTCATTTATTGTGAAAAGGAACACTTTTTGACTAGCCTGGCACTGGCAGGCTACTAAGGGAAGGGTTTTGACTTGCCCGCCGCTGTTTTCACTCGCATTTGGCGACCGCTAATTTCGAACCCTGCCGATGCTACTTCCATCATGTGTGGGGGAATGTTGATCACAGCGCGGCGTCGTGCGCGATATGATTGTTTCCCTTGCTCTAGTCTTAGGTTGTCGAACGTCACGCTAAATAAAAGGCAATTCCTCAAACCCACCGCCACAGCTTAGGTAAATGTGAATCCAAAACCTTGTGGGTGTATACATATTTTTATAACTCAACAGTTTTGTAACACTTGTATCGCAAATTGCATCGCAAATTGTGCGATGCACTTTGTAAAATTGCATCGCAAATCGCTCCAATTGCATCGCAAAATGCGATGCGATACAAGGGAAATCGTTCACTGTCAGGGTAAAATAACAGTAAGATTTACTAGTGTCTTGTGGTATGTCATGGCGATCGTAAAGAACTCTGGATTCAAGTTCTGGTGTTTCTGATCAGCAAAGTGTTGGTTCGAGTCCTGGTCTTGACACTTATGTCTCTAAGCAGAATACTTTACCATAATTTCATAAGACAAAGCCCCAGGTCCCATTTACTAGGATTGGTACTGTACATAAAAAAAATTCTGAACACTTATCCCGTAAGTGTGGAAGTTGACCCTGATGTTTCTTATTCACATTTTTGTATGTTTAGATGACCTTTCCAACAAGGGAACTCAGCAAAGTTCCAACAAGGGGATATAAACACTGAGCTGGCAACAGTCAGTCTCTCTCATACAAGCATTGGTTTAACGTCTATGATTATGATTTGTACAAGTCAATAAATTGTGACTAACTGACATTACATATTATTGTCATTGTGAAGGGATTAGTTTGGCTGGATTCAAACCCAAACCCTTGTGATTGCAAGTCCTGCCCATGGTTCACATTGCACTTGTACATGTACTGTAGGTCAAATTCTCACAAGTAAATGATTGAGTATGATTATGTGATTATGCAAGCCTTCAGTCAGATTGCTTTAAGGCTTTTAGACAGTTTAAGCAATGGTATCTCAGTCATGCATTCATGTTTACCCTTGTCCAATTAAGACTGGCTGGAATTGATTGACAGTGGATTTATATCCAATGTACAGTAGCCCTGGTAGGACATCAGTGTAATGCAACGGAGGATTCCAACCTGGGCTACATATTTGTATCATAGGCAATAGACATGCTAGAGTTAAAGAATACAGCAGTACATACCAGTACTCACGTCACTTTACTTGTCAAAATAGAAAGGTTATGAATGTGATCTATCTATGCAACTATCCAGTACTGTAAGCTCCCAGAACCAAACAAGGCCCTTGAACATGAATTGATCAATCAACACTGATCAAAGCAAAAACTATTCTTGGTAAATATGTTTTGTTCTGTAAATATAACTTACCAGTATTTGATGGAAGAATATGGCATGAAACACGGCAACAAATCTTGTAGTTTGAAAGGAAGTTCCAGCTATGATCTGTTAGATGTTGGCACAACACACTGAATGGTGTCCTTCCTGTTGTACATGTATTACCATAGAGTTACATGTACATACATTGTACATGTACATGTACATGTACATGTAGCTCTATGGTTAAACTATTGCACACTACGCCCATGTATTGTGGAAATCCCTGTTTCTATTTATACGCTGTGTGACGTATTGTCATAGCATTACTGCATTGAGTGAATGATGTACTGGAATGACATTGACCTCAAAGTCTTGGTGTCAGACCCACACATAGTACTGGGACTTAGTGAGATCAATAACAGGTTGTTGAACATTGCACTGGAGCATACTGGAATACCAGTTTGGTTTCTGGATTCAGATGTCATCTTTGCATACACTCATAAAACTGTTTGTATTCATCTTGATAATTAATCAGACTGTTTCTATTGCATCTTATTGAAAATTCAACTATCATATTTTAATTGATGTACTGCAGTGTGTAGCTTTAGCTCTTTGTACAGTTGTAATGTGTATTAATGGAAGCTACATACAGCTTGTAAGTAAAATTGTTTAATAACTTTTTTTAAATAACTTCTAAAGCTGTTTTTGTGTGTGTGTTAGTTTACTGGAAAAAACAAAAGTAAATGTGCAGATTTTAAAGCTTTTACTGTGTGCCACACCCTTGCCATTTTTGTAACCTTCTTTCTAGCCAGGATGGAATTATAGCATGGGATATTTCAACAAGATGAACCTTGGTTTAAAGCGCAAAGCTTTTCAGTGTTTAAAGATTGTTTTACATTAGGTGCTGTCTGGTGCCATCTAGGACACATCAGAGGTATTTTGCACATTATTTTGATCCTGTTGAACATCAGCTAATTTTGCCTTTTAAAAACTCATGTTATTTTTGTTAAAGAGGGCGGAGGGAGGCGGATTGGTCAGCTAGTATACAAGGAGGGACACAGGTAGAATTTTCTACTGATAAATCTAACTTAAACCATGCGACTAAAGTCATGTTCACATTGGAATTTTTTGGGGGTAAATGAACCGAGCAAATGGGTAGTTTACATTTAACCTCTGGAAGTAACTTAACTTAATGTCAGTCACCCTCTGCCAAGATAAACTAATCATGTCAAACTAACTGAGCAAAATGTCCAGTGAGTGCGAACTCATCCTCCTAGAACATGCAGCAAGTAAAATACCAAGTCCAGTATGCTGCACAGCCATGGTCACATGACACACACAAGTGAACTACAATATAGATTGACAGGTGATGTTCTCACCCATATTATTGATGCGGCAGTATACTGAACTCAGAAAATGCACCCCTATGCTTGCTGTCATTTTGCTACGCTTCTATTCAACCATCGTGTACAAGCTATAGGTCATGTATTTTGTCACATCTGGTTTAAGGTGTTTGTAATTGGTCAGTTGATTTGTTTCACCATTGTCTCGATTAGGTTTTACAGGTGGACCAATATTCAGACCCCTGCCAAGTACCCATCAAAGGCGTGATTGGTCTATCCTTATATCAGGTCACACATATGCATCTAGTTTATAACCAAAATGTAATATAAAAGCAATCGGACATTTCACTTAGGCACTAGGGGGTCTCAAAAATGACGAAAAGTCATTACGCAGGTTAAAATGTCCGTTTTTAAAGACCTACATTGTGTACACTTGATATTCAAATGACCTGTGCTACTTTTGACAGTATAATTTAGTTGATGGGATACCAGATACCCTTCAAATTAATGTGTAGCTATATGTTATCTCCATTTGTAGATACAGACCTCTACAAATGCAGAAAACACACAAAGTCAATTTGAAGGGGCGAGGCTTAATTTTTTAGGGAGTCATATCTCAAAAATGTTGAGGAGTAGGATTCTAAAATTGTGCATGTGTTCATGGCATCCATAGGGGATTGTTTACAACAAAATTAGCAAAATCTGAGACAGAGCCTGCCAAACTTTTCAGGATTTTAGGTGATTTTGCATGGAGAATGAGTTTGAACTGAAAAATAGTGTCAATGTCGGATGGATTCTTATAATCATTAAAGACCCTTTTGCAACGGATGTTCCAGATTTGGCGGAGCATTTTAACGACAAGAACGCCTTGGACTGGCTGCAATTCATAGCCCAGAATTCTGTTAGGGTCGCTAAGACAAAGTGTCTGTTGTCTATGTATTTTCTAATAAGATACTGGAGAAAGATCCAAGCATTTAGACTGCTAATACAATAAATGAACAAATCCTGATGGGATTCTGATTGAGTTTCACATAATGTCTATATTGATTCGAGTGTATTGTTGACCTCTTGGACCAGTCATCAGAATCCACATTCTCTTGAAAAGCACATCTACCAGATACAGTTAACATACTTTAAAGATACTTCTCTAGAGGCATTGTGAGAAACTTAAAGACAATGTGTGTGTTGACATTTGTATCTACCACTTGCTAAGCCCCTGTATATGCCTAATGCTAGAGCCATGCAAGCTCGTTGAGTTGTTATACCACTGGTTCTTTTCAGAATCACCAAAGTGCATTAGACAGATTTCAGTTTTACCACATTTACTGTATTCCAACCATGCAGAGTTTCAAAGTATACTTGAAGCTACTTGTAAAAAAACATTTTGTTCAGGGGTGCCAGTCAGAGGCCATTTAACCTGTAACTGCTGAATAGCCAAGGATCATACCCAAGTGTACAACCTGGGAAGCGGGTAAACTTAGGGGTGATCTCTGGCCATACAGCAGACAGGTTGAATGGCTTTTGATTGGCACCCTGAAAAAAGACAAATAGGAGACCGTCAAAATTATTGAAGCTACATGGTGTTCGTGTTGAAGAAAAAGGATTTTGATATCGTTGCAGTGGCATTGCATGTAGGAACTTAGAGAGGTCAATTGTGTTCATAATTTGTTTTGCCTCGTCAGGTGGCAGAGCAGATGGCGAAGGGACAAGCCACCTGCCTGGATGTAGCTGCCATGATCATCGAGCCTACAGTATATAGGCTGAAGGAAGTGACAATCACGCAAGCCCCTATTTCTTCCATCAGCTACAGAAGATATGCAAAGAGGTACATCTCATGGTATTAATGTTTTGATGTAAAAAAGGGATGTAGAAGAGAGATGAGGTACTCCAAGAAAATATAAACAAAGATATACCTCAGACATTGAAGGTTTGATGTTAGGGAAGTAGGAAGGAGATGGGGTACCCCATATACACTCATATGTACCTCATGGCATTGAGTATTTGATGTAATCAGAGTTATGTGAGAAGATATATGCACACCTCATGACATTGAGAGACTAAAGGAGAGGTGTACCAAGGTACTCATATACCTCATGGCATAGGAGGTTTTACAGGAAGAGTTTAATGTGAGAGTTGAGTTGATATGACCTGAGAAGAAAGGCACACCTCTAGGCATTGATGCAGAGAGTTATATGGGACTAAAGGAGAGGTGTAGGCCTACCGAGGTAAACATATACCTTATGGCATTGGATTTTGATATTATGAGGGTAACAGTCGACTCTTGTTAAAACAAGGTTCGCCGGACTGGCCCGTTTTCCTCGTATTATCCGAACCTCGTCTTAAATGCAGCGCACTGCTATTAGATGTACTTAACATGATGGGGCACGTTGTCATAGTGCATGCACTATACACGTGTCTAGGCTAGAATGGAGCGGTTTGTTACCTAAGTAGTACAGTTCTTACAGCATCCTGTGCACACAAATATCAATGATAATTTTTTTTTTTTTATATACTATGATCATACAAATTTAGTATTTTGTATAACTCAAGATAAAAATCATAGCAAAGTGATGTAAAACTTGCTGTTCATGTGACCATGATGTGACAGATTTGATACTGGGTAGTGCCTACATGTATGTGTATGCTGAACGTTGTTTTTATTGGTAGTTGTCCAAGGAAAGTAGCATTTCAAGCGTAGGTTACCAGCAAAATGTTTCTGGTTTTCAGATCGGACAGAAAAGCATGGCCAGTCCGGTCTGGTCCGATCCAATAAATACTTTGGCGACAAGAAAGTAATTTCTGAACCTTGACTGAACGGTACGCTTCGCACAACAATATTTTTCAGATCTCGCTACAAAAGTATGAAAAACAATACATTTTGTCATCATGGGGCAGCAAAAATACCTCGTATTATCCGTGTTCTCGTTACAACCGTGTTTGCATTTTCCGTTTTTTAAGACATAGAAACATGCATGGGACAGTTCGGGACGGGTGAAAAACCTTGTATAGACCGGCGTCTCACATCTTCGAGTTGACTGTATACATGTTGTATGTAATGAAAAGGACTAAGTCACTACAGGAATTTTACTTTAGACCAAGCTACTCTAGGTTTTTTTATTCTGATCAATTTATTTTAATTTTGCTTTCAGTTTGGATCTGTCTTCATCGTTGGCGAGGTACAGATGGGCTGCTGCACTACTGGACATTTCTGGGCATATGAATTGTGGAATCTCCCTGAGGTACCAGACATAGTGGTATTGAGTTTGAAGATGCAGGCTGGAGGGTACTACTTCAAGGATGAGTGAGCTGTGGTCGGGGTAAGATGAGGTGCACATTGTGGAGCAAATTTGATCAAGGTCCAGTGATTAACTAGTGGCTGGTTTGTGATGAACGCAGCACATGTGCACTTCTGTGAATAACTCTAGACATGTCGTCGTGTGTAGACGTGACCATGAGAAAGTGGCGATGGCCATTTTGTTTATAATTTTTGACAAGTTCATAGATAAAAGAGATAGCTCGCAAGTGGTAAAGTGTACCTTATCGTTCTGGATGATTCAATCATAAGAACTTGAACAGTGTCAAAAATTAATGGCAAGCTCTTTTTAAAATAAAGTAACTGATTGAGTAATGTTGTTGCAAAGTCAGATCAATGCCATCATTTGTCTGATAGCTGGTCCTCTGTGTAGAGTGCTATTAAAACAGGTGTTGGTAACCAGCAATGGACTCGATAGCAGGTCACAAATCGTCAATGAGACTAGTCCAACCATCATGGACTTGCATGACTTTGATCAGTGTTAGTCAAACTATGGTTAACCAAGGTCCTTGATTGAACTTATTCATTGTTACATCAGTGCAACAACATTTTAACTTAATCTGGTTTAAAAAGTTGTATCTTTACACTTGAAATCATACAAAAAGTTTGGTGTAGTAATCTGTAGTTGCAACGAGATCAAAACTCTTAAAAGGTACTTGTTGCATGAATGTGATAATACATAAATAATTGAAGAAAAGGCTTGTACTTTGTTTACGGTCGGTTTTTGAAGCACAATCAGACCGTTGGAATGCCAATTAGGTTAGAACAAATGTTGGATTTGAACCAGTGTGCATCAGAGAGTTCCAGACTTGTCTTACTCAGGCCAAAAGCCCCTTAGTACTCTGATGCAGTCCATGAGGCAAAACGAGTAAGACGCCGTGCTGAACGCAAATTGAGAAATTCAGGTCTAGAAATTGACAGTCAACTGTACAAAGAACAATGAAGATCTTACAATGCCATCTTATCTCAATCCAAATGTCATTATCTGACAAATGAGATAGCTGAATGTGACACCAAGCACATTTTACAATTTGTCCAGGTGTTTGCCTGTCCAAATGTTATCAAAGTGGAACTAGTCACAGTGTCATCGCAATATTTTGAAAGCTATGTTTGTAAACAAGTGAATGTTGTGTACGTTGCTAAAAGTTTGTTTAAAAAACTCATAATAAATTCAAAGTTTCTTATCCCCTTTGGACTGTTGAGACCTAACCCTTGTATGACGTCAGTGTCTGTTGCAACTGAGGAGCCCAACCTGGGCTAGTTGAGACCCGGCCAAAAAGTACTGTGTCAAATGTGTCAAATTACCCTGGGTTGACTCTTTGATTCCTTGAAAATATTACATCAATGGCACTCCTCTAGGAATTCCCATAGGCATTGTGCGGCAGATTGATGTAGTATAAGCCAAGGGCTATAGCCTGGCCACTCCTGTCTGAAGTTGGCATGTCTTCCATTGGCTTGGAATTCTGGTCTATATCTGATGGTTCAGACCATTAGAAAGGGATTGTTTTCAACCCCCCCCCCCCCTCCAAAAAAAAAATGTCTGCATAAAACATCTGTTCGAAGTAGGGTATTGGTGTCATGAATGTGTGGTTTAGATTCCCATAGTGCAATGCTTTGCATACATGTGTTGGTGTGTAAGGTTAACAAGTTTTGGGAGTTTGCGGTTTCTTGTTTTAGTGCGCATTTGGTTAATCTTTTATAATTGTGTGGTTTACTTTGAAGGGTTCCCTCTAGGAGCTGCCATTGGGTTGTTTGCTGCAAGTGTTGACCCTGTGGACCCTGACCAAGCAGCCAAAACAGAAGCCAGGGATGTCCTGAAAGATATCGGTGCCATGTGAGTAGGGACAGAGTGTGTTATAGAATCAGTAAGTTGAGTTCAACTTGGTTGTACGTAGTTCTGATAGAATTGACTCTCTAGGGTTTTCCTCCCACATCTGAAACTTCCTTTCTTTGTCTTCTCTCCATGGGGTTCTTGGTTTGTATGGTAATTATTAAGTTCGCTCTGAAAATCCTTGGCTTCACAACCAGAGGTAATAAATGAAGTTAAATGAAAAGTCATTCACAAACAGATCCAAATTGACTATGAGTCTCTAACCCTTAAGAGACCATTCATTTCTGTATAACCATTACCATTTGCCCAAGCACGGTTTTGTTGTTGATTTGTTGAAACATTGTTGGGTCATGTAAAAGTGTCTGAAACTAATTAATAACAAACAAAAACCTGCTTTTATTTTGAAACATAGATACCGTACCAACATTGGACAATTTTCAATCCAATACCTTGAACTTTTTGGTTGAGTGGAAGAAGGTCAGATCTTGCAGATGCTTGCAGCTGTTGGGGGCATTTTGGTTCAAGTCTTTTCCGGCTGCTATGGTCTCTAAACAATTAATGTACATTTTGATGTAGTCTAATTGTGTTTTTTATATCCTCTTGACTTAAGTATCGAGGTCAGAGTGACTGGAAGAACAGTCCCGTGGCAGGCTGTGTTACAGGCGGGCTTATAGTATATAGAGGTATGATAAATTACTGATATTTATATGGATATATATATTAATTTTGTGTTGAACAAAAACAAAATTGACTAGAGCGAGATTTGATGATGAACCTCAGAACTTTATGAAATCTGTCCCAGATTTCACTTTGGAAAGTTGGGTTGCACAACAAGACGGAACAAATGAGACCTTTTTTGTTATACCCTTCTCTCCAAAGTGATACCTAGGGCCGGTTTCACAAAGCACCAAGATTCATCTTTTAGAGTGAGTTGTCAGTATTGCCATAGTGTTTCATAATGTGACATCACACTTTGCTTAGCAATAAAGATACATACACAATTGACTTGATCAACTTAGCTCATTGTGAAATTGGCCTCGGGCTCCATTTCTCAAAGAGCAAAGATTGATCTTCAGATATGTATTGATCTCAATTGCTAAGCAAAGTGTGATGTCACAATGCAAATCACTATGGCGATATTGACAACTCGAGTTAGTGTTGTATGAATTCGAGCCCAAGCATTCAACCTTTATTGACATGCTGAATATTTTAAGCTTATTGGCGCTAATACCAGATTTACTGTATTTTCTGCTTACAGTTGTGTCACTCACCGAAAGCATTTCTAGTAGCAAGTTATCATCATGGAGCAGCCTGGGTATTTTTCAGGGAAGCAGTCAAAGCTGATCAATCTAATTGATCACTTACAGGTGGTAGGTGACAAACCTCAGCAATGATATTGTATTGTTTGTGTTTTACCCTTAAAACACCAAATGTGTGTTAAGCACTGTGTTAAGCTAGCATGCAAGCTGGTTCTAGTAGTAAGGCATCTGTGTAGAATGGCAATGGTCGTGGGTTCTAATCCCACTCCTATACGTATTTTACATGTTTGTGGATTTTTTCCCATAAGACTTGACCTTGTTGACAATGCTCAACACACATCAGTGTAGAGTAAAACACAAAATAGTAAAGTTTATCTTTGTTGTATGTTATGCATGTATTAAACAGTAACATGATTTAAAGGGGCACTTTCTTCGTGATCAAAGCAGAGCCCAGTTTCTTCGCTCTGCTTACCTTAAGCAAGGAATCGGTGCTTACGGAAGCAGGGAATTCTGTGCTTACTTCAAGTGTATCTTTTGGGTTAGCAGGGAATTTTTGCTAGTGCGCATGCATACTCCACGTTACTAGGCATTCTTTGCTTACACAGCTAGTGCAGAAATTTGGCACTTGCACGTTAAGCGCAGTATGGTGATCGTAAGCGCAGAATTCAGTGGTAAGCAGAGCTAAGAAATTGAACCCAGGCCTGTGGTTGTACATGGAATTATGAATTCTCACCCAGTTACTGCACACACACACCCTCCCTTTGTAGCGTATTTATGGGGGGGGGGGGTGTAGCGCCTGCAGTAACTGGGTGAGAGTTAATTATTCCACGTACAGCCATGACCTGCTTTCAATTTGTTACCACCATCATTATAAGCCAAATTTTAAATTGTTTTGTTTTGTGCCCTAATGTGATTATGAATTCACTTAATAAATCAAGCGTAATACTAGATAAAAAAATAAACGAAGCTTCCACCATGTGGAGAGGCAAATTTAAACTTTGGTAATTTTTTTATTATTTGGGGTTGAACATAGAAAAATTTACTAGACTTGGATTTGAACCAGCGACTTCCGGTTAAAAGTACCGTCGCTGTTCCAACTGAGCTATCTAGGCCTTTGTTGGTGGCCTCCCTATTTTGTCAATGACTTTGTTCGAAGGTGCCATTCAGAAGCCATGCAACCGTAAGTTGCTGTGCACCTGAACAAAGATATTGACAAAATAGAGGCCAAAATACACTGAGCATGCACTATGGTTTAGAGACAGAATTTTCTAACAGAATGAATTTTTTTTTGTTTTAAGCTCCCCACCCCTCCTCCCAGATGGCAGATGTTTGCTGGTGGTACTCCTTCTCCAGAGTGATTAGGACATTAAACACAGCATTTTTCTACGCAAGAAGAACAGCCAGAAGAACCCAAGACCTTTGTATTGCTAGAGCAGATATCTTACCACTAGATCACTGAGCTAGCCCGCCAGCTAGAGGCCACATCGGTGTAAGGGCGTGTGTATCATCACAGTAACATGACGGTCAACTGGTGGCTTGGAGTTAAGTTTGTGGCAGGTGGACAATGTAAGAAATGTGTGTTTTTTTAAAGACTCTTCTTAATTATTAATGTCATCATAAATAAATCCAACCACACTAAAGAAGAGTTGACATTTGGGTTGGTTTCAGTTTGCAGGAGGGGAATTGGAGTCACAAGAAGTCCAAACTCAGTTGGTTGTTGGATAGGCTTTGCTTTCTTTTCAATGCCTTCCTTTTCAACTGAGAACTGGAAATTGGATTCACCCCAACCCCAGCGCTAGTTCCAAAGCAAGTTTAGTTCAGCTTTATTTGGAATACTTTGAATGAACCCCAGAGTGTAATTGCAGGAGTAGAATTTCAACGATGCGAGGTCAAGGCCATTTGCTTTTTTTTGACAAAGGGCACTTCTATTGGAAAAACAATGAGAAACTTTTGAAGGGGGCACCAAGGCAAAGAGCAGGGGGGTGGACAGAGACTGTGACCTTCATGTAATTCCAGGCCCAGGTTTTGTAGTTTATGTAACTTGAGGGTACCACAAGAAAACATGAGAAGGCTAACAAGCTGTTGTTCTGGAATCGAGCTACTCACAGGATATGCACATCTTTGGATCAAAAATGAAATATCGTTTACTGTTCCCTGAAAGCCCTATGTGCAACCTTTAATTGCAACCCCACACAACTTGTTTTCTCTTTCCGTTTGATCAATAAATTTAGTCCTTTTTAAATCTGCCTAGTATTATTAAGGGAATAAAAGAGTGGCGACGAGTTCTTAAACGGCCGTTTAAGAATGAGTCACCACTCTTTTATTCCCATTCATAAATGCCCTTTTGTTAAAAAAAGGAAAAATGTTATAGACAATCTGTGACAATCTGCTTCGCAGTGAATTTTCGAATTTTGTACATTTTCAAAAACTTTAAAAAAGTTATTTTTGGTGTGCGTTGGGTTGTGTGTAATAGCTATAGGGCCTATATTGCGTTCCGCATAATTAAATTGGCAGACATGAGCTTGCGCGCCCAACACGCGAAGCCAGCCGATCTTAAACAGCTCCAGCTATGTCTTTATCAGCCGTTTAAACACCCCCACGTGACATGCTCTCCACCAATAGGAATAGCGAAACTGTCTAGGGTATTTATGAATTGTGTTTTACCTTTACACCAGTATGCCGATGTGTGTTTAGCACTGTGTCCTCAGTACTTTCCAGAATCTTGTGAAAAACATTCCAGTGGCATACTACTAGGGTTGGGTTCTCCTTGATCAACTTCTCTAGCACTGAGAATACTATTCCCAGAAGTTCCTTGAAATCTATGACTCCAGAAGTTACCAAGAGGTGGAAATGACATCATTTCAACATATCTCCTAATAATTTTCATCCTATTTTCAAAACTATTTGTCAGCAAATTGACTGTCATCCCTGTTTTGATTGAAACTCCAGGATTCCTTCTTCTTCTACTTGCATTAATTCAGTTCCATGAGTCTCGTAGTCTCAACAACAAAAAATAAATTAAAAAAAACCACTCCTAGAAATGCTTATCTCCAATTTGGTCTTGTCTGCAGCATATTTTTCTTTGTCATGGTCAACTCCTTTAAACAAAGAAAGCTAAACAAAATAACTTTCATTTCTTGTTTTGCTTTTCTTTGATATCAATTTAGGCACAGTTCTTTGCGTCATCTTTCATACCGGGTACAACTTAACCACCGATTGCAATTTCCCACAGCGTTTTAATTCTGCAGTATTTGTGTATGTGATATCTCTGGTGGTACTGTTTATTAATGTTTATGCCAAGGCTTGAGGGAAAACTCAAGGTGTGGTCAGATTTCTAAAGAAACGGTACAGAGGAGGACTTGACTGCTCAATGGTTGAAAAAAGGAGTAATTGTAATTTGTATATTGTTTCTAAAACAGTTTTGAACTATGAGATTGATAGACAAAGGAGTAATTTGATTTTGACGTTGTTGTTGAGAGAGTTTTTAAACTTTAATAGAGCTTAAGTTAGTGTTATACAAGCTACCAAGATAAGGGGCAATAGGGTGCATCTGAAAAGGTGGAAATTTTATTTCCAAATGAGCTTTAAACACTTTCTGTAGGAAATGATGGGAGGAGGGTATTTTTGGGGTAATGGAAGTAATGTGTTATGCCCCCCCCACCTCCTCACCCCACACACACCCCTCTTATTTATGGCAGTTACAGGGTACTTCCATTGTTGTTCTATTATTCCCTTTTCTTGAAAAAAACCCTTAAAACAACATCTTCTGTGAGGTAGGAACAACAACACAAAGAATAAGAAAAAGAAAACAAAACAACTGAGGTAGCACAATAACAACAATAAAAAAAAATGAAGAATGAATTGGGAAACCAAAAAGGGGAAAAGAAAAAAAACCTTGTGAGGTAGCACAAGAAGAAGAAGGAAAAATTAAAAAAAAAGAGGGGGAAAACAAGAAGGAAACGAAAGGAAGAACATTTTCTTAGTGTGGTAGCATAGTGCCATTGTATAAAGTACTGTTAAGTTGGATTGTGTAAATGCACACTCTTGTATAAGTGTTCCGCCGCTCGGGCACTTGTAAATATGTCTTTTAGAAATTTATGAAAAAGGATGAAGGCAGTCTTAATATTCGATGATAGTTTTTCTTGGTCTCAATTAAACTTTTGTAACACCTGATCTTCCAAAAAGTACACTCCACTAATTGTTTGGTTGAGGTAATTGTAACTGGCAAGCAAGCAAGCAAGTCTATTTTTGAGATTTACAAATAATAATTATGCATTTATAAAAGTTCTTATAACTATCTTAGATATCAAACATTTTAAAAGATTTGGGGTTGAACAAAGAAAGGTGTTGTATGGCTCCCGACTGGCACTCCCTAACAAAGATATTGAAGGAGGAGAAAAACAGGGTGACCGCCAACCTAGGGCTAGATAGCTCAGTTGGTAGAGCGCAGGAGAATCTGTTCGCCCTTTTTGAATCAACCTCCTATCCAGCCCATGTTAATTTCCCATATGGGGGACAGAATCTCCGAGGGCAGATTTTCCCGATTACACCGGCACGTCCGGAGGTTGTTTGTTGAACTCCAGCTCTTGTCAATTTGTCTTTGTTCAATCCCAAATCATAACTATTTCAGTTAAACTTAGAAACATTCATTCCAAGGTTTCGCCAAGTATGTTTGCAAGTGCCTTGGATTTAGAGGACAGTGTCTTCAAATTTTGAAAACGGAGCTATGGAAAATTCTGACTCAGAATTAATGGAATTAATGATATAGATTTTTTTATTTGTCTTTTTTTAATGAATTTTTGTTGTTGTGAGTGTGTAATTTTGATGAGTGTTTGTGTGTGCTAAGGAAAAGGGATGTTAAACTGTACTTTTAATATTGATCCATTTTTAAGGGTACACAATGTAATTATCATCAACAACTTGAAAAGGTTCTTGCTCTGAGAAGAGTTGATTAAAAGTTCTCAACATTTCGTGTTGACTAGTGTAGAGTTGTGTATTGAGAGAGTTGCGACATGAAGGACCAGTTTTCATTGGACACGTTGTTCACGTGGTTGCTGTTCGCCATGTTTAGTCCAAATGCAACGTAACCCAATGCGCAGTCTGATCTGGTACACTATCTGTGCGCACATGCATTATTTTAGTTCAAAATTGGCTTCTAATCGCAAGTTGTCGCCACTCTCAATTAACCGATATGGACTATTCTCGGGTCGTCTTGAAAACACCAAAATTCAGTAACAAGTTTAATCAATTTGACAAACAATTCCAGATTGATAACGAGCCACTGCCATTTGCCATCCTACGTTCAGAAAACGTCTCGGTCCTACATTATGAAAACATTTTAAGACCTGCAAGGCCCATTTTCAAATAGCTGCTTCAGCACAAAAAGTAGCTTAGCGCAAAGACATTTGCTTACCAGATGAAGGTCACTTGCCAATGTCACATGTACCGTCTATGACTTGCTTCGTGCTCAATTTTTGCAGAGCGGAAATTTGTTAAGCGAAACATCCAGTTTGAACATCTCTTGTTATTCATTGGCCCAGTACTGGTTCTTAATTAAATGACATTTTGAAAGGTCTAGTAGCAGTGACCATTTTGCTAATGGAAAAAAAAAAAAATTAAAAAAGCAGTATTTTTGCTCCAGCAAAATTTGGGTTTGATGATTGAAGGTAATTTTTTGTGTTGTTAGAAGTTTTCAATTAATGACAGTTTTAGTAGGCCCCTATACGCAATTCAAAGTGCCTTTTTTATCAAAGGGATATTTATGGCCTCGTTAAGCGATTTTGGGCTGGTAGTGACGACTCTATAAGCGTGACTAGAAATGTATAAAGGTCACGTGACACTACAGCAACCGTGGCTCGGTCACTATCTTCTGGAATAAACTAAAATTGTTTTCGCTGAGAAAATTAATGGGGGGGGGGGGTTAGTCAGTTATTACCAGGGCAAACCTTTTTTTACCTATGGTCAAAAGGTGTTTTTTTTACTTTGTCTTGTTTTTCAACAGCATTTTCAATGTTACTCCAAAACATTGTAGTGATGTGTCACGTGATAAGATTTAATGCATTATGGGAATTAAAATGTCAAACTGTATCAACTTTTTGTATTAATGAAATATTGTCTAGCACCTCAATTTCAAATATTTTTTTCGGGCCAAGAATTATTATAGAACCTTCATCAAGGCCGCATCATTGCACCAATGGTCCCAAAAGCCGGCGTTTTTTAAGTGGAAAACAAAAAAGTTAAAACAATTTCAAAATTCAAAGCCAATAGCATTGTGGGGAAAGATACGGAAATTACAGAAAAATGCTTAACTCTTTGCATTATAACACTAAATAAGTCTAGCGACTGATGAATAAGCACCGAGCTGTATCACCATATAAATGTAGTTTTGTTTGACAAAAAGTCCCCAGGTTCTTCTGTTACGTAAACTACAGTTGCAATCCCCTTGTATCCCAAATGATTATGCTAGTCTCAGCCCTAATTCGGTGTTTCACCGTACCTACTGACAAAAGATCAAATCAGCTCCGTGCGAGGTGCAAGATGGGGAACTGGAGCTCCCCCTATTGGTTGAACGTATGTTACGCTTGGGTGTCACGCCGGTAAGCAAACAGTTTGTTATTGATAGCAATGGTCAATGTCTGCACTGATCTATTGTTACATCCAGGGAGTTGTCGAATGAAAAGGCATCCAGTGCATACTTCACATTCTTCAGCAGGAGCTCTCCATCTTGGCCTGTTGTGCAATAGCATCTTTGATGACCACACCCATAGTATGCACGTACAGTACTGTAATGTCGAACGCCATTATAGGCCTACCCCGCCCGCGTCTTCGTTTTATTCGACTGAAGAGAGACCCAGTGTATTGGGATACAGCTTTTAAACTTTTGAACAGTTCTAAAGGCTATTTTGACGAAAGGTTCGATGACATTTCAACGCCAAAAACAACAGTCCATTCCCATAAAATTAACTAGAAACAAGCATAAAGAAAGCTACATTGTTCTTGGTAAGGCAACGTTGGCTTTGAGCAAAAAATCTGAACCTGACTCGGCGATTGAAGCGCTTCAAGAGGCCCAGGAGTTGGTAGCAGAAACCTGCAGAGGAGCAAAATACCATCAGCACCAAAGAGGAAGAGGCATTGAATAACCTAGATAGCCGAAAACCCAAGAGACGAGCTTCTCTGAATGCGTCTGACTCTACATCGCTTCTTCCTCGTCGTCGGCTTTTTCGAGGTAGGACTACACATACTATTGTATCCCCTTTTTAGTTGCATCATTGCGCATGCAATCCTACATGTAAATTCACGCAGACTTAATAAATTGGATGTCCGATTATATGGCCGATTTGACTAGACAAGTTTTATTTGAGTTATAGACATTTCATAGACACAATAAAGTTGCACGCTTTTATAGACTCAATAAAGTATGCATACATACACAATCTGTCATTGTATTCAACTAAGTGATAAATGGAAAATAAAAGTGAGTTATCCTGATACGTCACGTCAATCAGCCATGTACAGTCTTCTCTCATCAAATCAACTGTGTGCATTGTCCGTGGCATATGCAAACGTTTTGTATTCCTTTCATATTGAACAGTATCATCTGTCAAAACTATTTCATTGGGTCTACGGTCTACGTTTGATGACATTTAATAAGTTTGAATATTAATTGCCGTTTAGGGCAGGTCAGGTCAGGTGGGGTCAGTTCAGTTCAGATGCAGTATAGAAAAGGTCAGGTCAGGTCAGGAAGTTTCTTGCTGGTGTTAATACGTAGCCCCGTTTGGCTAATTTGCTTGAGGTAGTATCACTACTCCCATGGCCCACTTTCCAAATCAAACATACTTACTGAAACCCTGCAAATTGGTGAGTGTGATTTGACCGTCCATAATTTGTACTTGGTTCAGGACAGCTTTGTGTACAAAGATTCCGTTGAACATGCTTTTGCTGGGCATTTCTGGTCTAGAGATGGCGCAAGGTGGTCATCAAAGTGTAATTTTCGGATGAGTAGGGCTACCCACCCCAAGCAAATTAGACAACATAAGCTGTGTATTAACCACGGCAAGAATTTTCTTGCTGAATATTGGTTTGAATTATTTTTAATGTTTGACTATAACTCCTGAACGAAGCATGCTTGAGACACGCAGTTTGTACCTGAATCTGCCTCGCATATTCCTTTTTTAGAACTAGGGACATACCGGCTTACCGTTTACATGATTTAGTGATGTTGAATTAAACATAATAATTTTAAGATGGCTGTGTAAAACTATTTTTTTTTAATCATAAAAATATCACGTAATTAGCGAAAATGGTTTTAAATCTAAAATCGGTCAAAGGTCATCAGCCAACGCTTTTTCAGCCGTTGCGCAATGTTGTATACAGACTGGTGCTCCGTTTATGTAGATGTTTTACTATGGCGAAGCATGAAACCAGTGTACATATCCTTCCAGCTCAAAGATGTGTGTAAACAACCGACATAATACACGCGTCAGTCCAATCTTTGTTCCTTTGACATCTAAAGATCGTCACCCCGAAGCACAAGGAAACAAACCCCAAATATGGTAGAACAACAACAAAATGTCAAAAAGCATATTAAAGCAAAAGTTGACTGATACACGTTTTACAATAAAATTTTGTTCCCTCATAATATTTCATTCCTTCGAAGTGTAATTTTGTTCCTTCAAAAAATGGTTTCGAGGGAATGTAAAAATTGTTTTGTTTTGACAATTTAATCATTCACCTGAACACATTTGTATTTCGGGGAAACGAAAGTATATCTTGAAGGAACGAAGTATCTTGGTGGGGAAAATTATATTTTTAGTGAGTCAATGATGATATTTTGAGGAGTGAAATAATCTTTTAGGGAACAAATATTTTTTTGAGGGAGTGAAATAATATTTCGGGTTGTTTTGTTTATTTTTGTGACGATTGGGGAGGGGGGTCGGACATTGTGCAGCAGGGTCATTCCGTGCCAAAGCACGTAACATCCTGAACAGTTTGGCATGCATGCTAGTATTTTTTTTTTAAACAATCCAATGGGTGTCATGAGCACACGCAACATTTTAGAATCCTACTACTCAACATTTTTGAGATATGACCCCCTACAAATTGAAGCCCCGCCCCTTATAAATTGACTTTGGACATAATAATCACCATGTACGTACATAATAATTATCATGTTAGTGTACGTACATGATAATTATCGTGAATGTACATGATCTCTTTCAGAATTATCATGTTTGACACAATATTGTGCAGCATCTCCATGTGAAAGAGTATTCCCAAACATGTTGGGTGGTAACTGTTTAACATCCTAATAAAATCCAAACAAAGCGTGTTTCTGTTGCCATTGTAAATGATTAATATATCATCTCTGTATAATTATATAAGCGTATATCTGGGGGTTGTTTGGGAGTACTTTTTTTGCATGGAGATGCTGCACAATATCGTGTAAGACATGACAAATCTAAAGAGAATCGTGTACGTACATCATAAATACCATGTACATACACAAAAAGTCAATTTGAAGGGGCGGGGCTTACTTTTTTAGGGGGCGATATCTCAAAAAATGTTGAGGAGTAGGATTCTAAAACTGTGCGTGTGTTCATGGCACCCATAGGGGATTGTTTAACAAAATGTTTTAGCAAAATTTGAGACGGAGCCTGCCAACCCATCGTGAGTTGACACGGAATGACCCAGCACTAACATAGACGCAGACCAGCTGTATGGGATAAACAATGTCCGTCGTCCCGCGTATGTAGCGCAGGCAACACGCAATGTGACAATAGTTAGTGGGGGTACAGACTAAAACCCTCGTAAAACAAAATGTAATTAATGGTCTAGCTCCCCACCCCTTCCGCAAGCTCCCGAGCTCACGGCTAGACCGGCAAGCTGGGGAGTTAATGCCCCCGGGGTTTGTCTCTTTCGCCCCACGAGACACGGCGCCGACTGTACGGTATATGAAAAAAGGTTTACGTTCCGCTAGCTCCTACGCCGGTGCGCCGTAAACACGCTTCCGTTGCACGGACTCTCAGAATGCGAATTTCACGTTCAATTTTTCATATATTTACAAGTTGTATCCATTATTCTGATACGCATGAAAAAATTGTGAAAAAAAGGGATTTAAATTTGGTTCAGTAATTTAATTTATATGGCTGGAAGTAAAACTAACTCCGAAGATTTGTGGTTTATCCGAACCACTTTTGGTTCGGATAAACCACGTGGCTTTTTTGTGTACTGCTCGAAAATTAACGACACAATTTGATGGTTTCTTTTAGGAACCGTCCTTCTTTATTCCTGGAGGACCTTATTTGGTGTCATGTGTTAGTCTATTTTTAGGCCAAATGGCCCAAAGAAGCCGGTGTGCCTCTTTACAACGACAAGAAATTTTCTGCTGAATAATACGCAACTTCTATTGGCTAAATTGCTTGGGTGGGTAGCCCTTCTGCTGCTTGCGTCGCATTAAAATTCATCACAAGCACAAAACTAAAAAGTACAGAGAGCTCTTCAGACGGGCTTTCTAAAGGTATCAAACTTTCTAAAAATCCAGCAGAATTTTAAGGTGATTTACCTATCCATGGGGCGGGTCCAGGATTTTCGAAACTGGTGAGGGGAGGGGGGGGGGGAGGGGCGTGAAAATGTACCAAGCAGCAAACGGTGAAAGCAATTTGTTGCGTCTGCGAGCGCGTAACGCGAAGCCCTAACGGCATGGGTTCCGAGCCCGCTAAAATTTTCCGAAACAGTTAGGATTGTAGATGCTCTGTGGTGCGATCTCATGCAATATCTGATCACTTTAAGATCATTATTTAAACATCATTTTCGAGTTGGGAGTCATTGAATCAGCCATCCTGAGTTATCAAATCAAAATACAGGCTACAATTAATATTTATTCAGGGACAGAAAAAGTGTTGGGTGAGACAAACGATATGATAGTGCAACTTTTAATGCAATTTACTAAATAGGGTCTCCTTTTCTATTAGTGACAAAATACTAAGTTACAATATCTCTTGATAGGATAAATGAACTAATGTTAGGGTGGGTTAGTCGTTGTATACTTGAGAATTAGAATGCAACACAAAACATGCTTCTACTGATAAGAACAATTTGCTTTAATAGGCCATTAAATGAGTGCTCATAGGATTCAAGTAAAATTATACAATTAATTAGGTTTTTTTTTAAATGAACAGGGTTACCCTATGGGTGGTGAGCCCTTCAATAAAACAGGATAACATGTTCATTAACTAATTTAGCAACTAAATCACTTCATAAATGTTTTATACAAGTTCAATTCTATCAATCGTAAAATTAGGCCGCAGGAATACTTACAGGTCTCAGCCTAACCTTAGGTCCCTATGATAAAGTTTAGTTAGGCTACTACAAAGAACTAGGAGTACTGGTTGTTATTAAAACTAACACGTAAAAACTTATGCCGAATCTTTCTCAGGATCAAGTTGTGCTTGTCTTCAGAGACTGCGCGATCGAGCAACAATAACATTAATGTACGACAAGGTGAGGGTAGGCCTAGAACCCTAGCCCCCTCTCCCAGCCCTGTATAGGTGTACTAACTGCACTACTGAAAATTACTAGTTTGAAAGAAACACAACTGATATTTACCCTTTTTTTTAGTACGAACAATTCGCTGATTTCGATGATTATACGGTGCTAAGTCTTCACTAATCTTTCAATAGTTTCCGATGTTCATACTGTAAAAGTCACATTGTATTTAGCGCGCCCGCATGCTGACCTTCCAGCCAGAGACTTATTTGCACAATGCACTAACACAGGTGGCATGGTCGACTCACGCTGCGAGTGAATGAAATTCACCACCGGATTGGACCCTGTCGATCAATATTTCGATACCAAGCGGGTACTATGGAAAGTTAAGTGATATTTCACCATCAAGAGAACATAGAATAGTATTTCAGCAAATAAGTCATGAAATTAAAGTTCCTTTAGAAATTTGTTCCTCTAAAAAGATGCCCGTGTCTTATTAAAAATTTCAAGTACAATAGACTTCAATCCCGGTAAAGTTCAAAATCGCACTGTTACTAGCTAGGCAGATCCCGGCGGAGAGGTTCATGAGAAGAACAATGTGGTTGGTCGAAGGTACGGGTTTAGTTGGGGCGCCCCCAACTATAGTTGGGATCGCCCATATAGCTCGACAAGATAACCGTGATCGATCATGCGTGGATTGCTTTATGTCACTATTGCAGACGGTATGCACAATAGTAATAACAAGGATGCTTGATTTCAAACCCCCGTCTCAGCTCTGCATAGACTGATGATGGCCCTTCTCTCGAAAAACCAAAATTCGAATTAAATTAGGTGAATTTTCTCAGGTACTAGCGAAAGTCTTAATAACTTCGAACTTTCTATTTATTGTACTGGGCTAATTTGCCGGTGTTTTTAGCCCTATTCCGGGGCCGCTCGCCCCGCCTAGAAAATGGTCAGAGACACAGATCTACAACGAGGTGAGAGCCCTGAATCGTGGCTTTCCAGTGGTGGAAAACTTGTGCGAATCGGATGTTGTTATAGGTGTGAATTGACCCTCCTTGTGTTTTATTTCGTTTCTTCTTCTTTTTTAGCAGCTCTGTGTACAAAAATCCCACTGAAGATGCTTTTGAAGCGCTTTTTAAGTGTCCCAGCCTGCAGGCCATTTCTGGTACGAAGATCAAGCACATCGGCCCAAGAGTCTGATGTTCGGGTGAAGTGGAATTCAAGGCACACTCAGGTACAACTTTTGTCTCTCTAGCATTTCTAGTTCATGAGTTATTCTGAAACTTAGCTCGGGTGTTGTTTCAAATCATTCTTCGGATGGACATGTCTTGCCTTTGTTGTTGCTCGGCCCCGGCGCGTGGGCTAATTTGCTGGTGGTTGTAGCCCTATTCCGGGGCCGCTCGCCCCGCCTAGAAAATGGTCAGAGACACGGATCTACAACGAGGTGAGAGCCCTGAATCGTGGCTTTCCAGTGGTGGAAAACGTGTGTTTTTTTTGCAGCTCTGTGTACAAAAATCCCACTGAAGATGCTTTTGAGTGGCTTTCTGAGTGTCCCAGCCTGCAGGCCATTTCCGGCACGAAGATGGTGCACATCGGCCCAAAAAGTCTGATGTTCGGGTGAAGTGGAATTCAAGGCACACTCAGGTACAAATTTCGTCTCTCTAGCATTTCTAGTTCATGAGTTATTCTGAAACTTAGCTCGGGTGTTGTTTCAAATCATTCTTCGGATGGACATGTCTTGCCTTTGTTGTTGCTGGGCCCCGGCGCGTGGGCTAATTTGCCGGTGGTTGTAGCCCTATTCCGGGGCCGCTCGCCCCGCCTAGAAAATGGTCAAAAACACGGATCCACAACGAGGTGAGAGCCCTGAATCGTGGCTTTCCAGTGGTGGAAAACTTGTGCAAATCCGATGTTGTTATGGGTGTGATTTGACCCTCCTTGTATTTTATTTCGTTTCTTCTTCTTTTTTGGCAGCTCTGTGTACAAAAATCCCACTGAAGATGCTTTTGAGTGGCTTTCTGAGTGTCCCAGCCTGCAGGCCATTTCCGGCACGAAGATGGTGCACATCGGCCCAAAAAGTCTGATGTTCGGGTGAAGTGGAAATCAAGGCACACTCAGGTACAAATTTCGTCTCTCTAGCATTTCTAGTTCATGAGTTATTCTGAAACTTAGCTCGGGTGTTGTTTCAAATCATTCTTCGGATGGACATGTCTTGCCTTTGTTGTTGCTGGGACACGGCGCGTGGGCTAATTTGCCGGTGGTTGTAGCCCTATTCCGGGGCCGCTCGCCCCGCCTAGAAAATGGTCAGAGACACGGATCCACAACGAGGTGAGAGCCCTGAATCGTGGCTTTCCAGTGGTGGAAAACATGTGCAAATCTGATGCTGTTATGGGTGTGATTTGACCCTCCTTGTATTTTATTTCGTTTCTTCTTCTTTTTTGGCAGCTCTGTGTACAAAAATCCCACTGAAGATGCTTTTGAGTGGCTTTCTGAGTGTCCCAGCCTGCAGGCCATTTCCGGCACGAAGATGGTGGACATCGGCCCAAAAAGTCTGATGTTCGGGTGAAGTGGAATTAAAGGCACACTCAGGTACAAATTTCGTCTCTCTAGCATTTCTAGCTCATGAGTTATTCTGAAACTTAGCTCGGGTGTTGTTTCAAATCATTCTTCGGATGGACATGTCTTGCCTTTGTTGTTGCTGGGCCCCGGCGCGTGGGCTAATTTGCCGGTGGTTGTAGCCCTATTCCGGGGCCGCTCGCCCCGCCTAGAAAATGGTCAGAGACACGGATCTACGACGAGGTGAGAGCCCTGAATCGTGGCTTTCCAGTGGTGGAAAACTTGTGCAAATCCGATGTTGTTATGGGTGTGATTTGACCCTCCTTGTATTTTATTTCGTTTCTTCTTCTTTTTTGGCAGCTCTGTGTACAAAAAACCCACTGAAGATGCTTTTGAGTGGCTTTCTGAGTGTCTCAGCCTGCAGGCCATTTCCGGCACGAAGATGGTGCACATCGGCCCAAAAAGTCTGATGTTCGGGTTGAGTGGAATTCAAGGCACACTCAGGTACCAATTTCGTCTCTCTAGCATTTCTAGTTCATGAGTTATTCTGAAACTTAGCTCGGGTGTTGTTTCAAATCATTCTTCGGATGGACATGTCTTGCCTTTGTTGTTGCTGGGACCCGTCGCGTGGGCTAATTTGCCGGTGGTTGTAGCCCTATTCCGGGGCCGCTCGCCCCGCCTAGAAAATAGTCAGAGACACGGATCTACAACGAGGTGAGAGCCCTGAATCGTGGCTTTCCAGTGGTGGAAAACTTGTGCAAATCCGATGTTGTTATGGGTGTGATTTGACCCTCCTTGTATTTTATTTCGTTTCTTCTTCTTTTTTGGCAGCACTGTGTATAAAAAAACCACTGAAGATGCTTTTGAGTGTCTTTCTGAGTGTCCAAGCCTGCAGGCCATTTCCGGCACGAAGATGGTGCACATCGGCCCAAAAAGTCTGATGTTCGGTTGAAGTGGAATTCAAGGCACACTCAGGTACAAATTTCGTCTCTCTAGCATTTCTAGTTCATGAGTTATTCTGAAACTTAGCTCGGGTGTTGTTTCAAATCATTCTTCGGATGGACATGTCTTGCCTTTGTTGTTGCTGGGACACGGCGCGTGGGCTAATTTGCCGGTGGTTGTAGCCCTATTCCGGGGCCGCTCGCCCCGCCTAGAAAATGGTCAGAGACACGGATCCACGACGAGGTGAGAGCCCTGAATCGTGGCTTTCCAGTGGTGGAAAACATGTGCAAATCCGATGCTGTTATGGGTGTGATTTGACCCTCCTTGTATTTTATTTCGTTTCTTCTTCTTTTTTGGCAGCTCTGTGTACAAAAATCCCACTGAAGATGCTTTTGAGTGTCTTTCTGAGTGTCCCAGCCTGCAGGCCATTTCCGGCACGAAGATGGTGGACATCGGCCCAAAAAGTCTGATGTTCGGGTGAAGTGGAATTCAAGGCACACTCAGGTACAAATTTCGTCTCTCTAGCATTTCTAGCTCATGAGTTATTCTGAAACTTAGCTCGGGTGTTGTTTCAAATCATTCTTCGGATGGACATGTCTTGCCTTTGTTGTTGCTGGGCCCCGGCGCGTGGGCTAATTTGCCGGTGGTTGTAGCCCTATTCCGGGGCCGCTCGCCCCGCCTAGAAAATGGTCAGAGACACGGATCTACAACGAGGTGAGAGCCCTGAATCGTGGCTTTCCAGTGGTGAAAAACTTGTGCAAATCCGATGTTGTTATGGGTGTGATTTGACCCTCCTTGTATTTTATTTCGTTTCTTCTTCTTTTTTGGCAGCTCTGTGTACAAAAAACCCACTGAAGATGCTTTTGAGTGGCTTTCTGAGTGTCCCAGCCTGCAGGCCATTTCCGGCACGAAGATGGTGCACATCGGCCCAAAAAGTCTAATGTTCGGGTGGAGTGGAATTCAAGGCACACTCAGGTACAAATTTCGTCTCTCTAGCATTTCTAGTTCATGAGTTATTCTGAAACTTAGCTCGGGTGTTGTTTCAAATCATTCTTCGGATGGACATGTCTTGCCTTTGTTGTTGCTGGGCCCCGTCGCGTGGGCTAATTTGCCGGTGGTTGTAGCCCTACTCCGGGGCCGCTCGCCCCGCCTAGAAAATGGTCAGAGACACGGATCTACAACGAGGTGAGAGCCCTGAATCGTGGCTTTCCAGTGGTGGAAAACTTGTGCAAATCCGATGTTGTTATGGGTGTGATTTGAGCCTCCTTGTATTTTATTTCGTTTCTTCTTCTTTTTTGGCAGCTCTGTGTATAAAAAAACCACTGAAGATGCTTTTGAGTGTCTTTCTGAGTGTCCAAGCCTGCAGGCCATTTCCGGCACGAAGATGGTGCACATCGGCCCAAAAAGTCTGATGTTCAGGTGAAGTGGAATTCAAGGCACACTCAGGTACAAATTTTGTCTCTCTAGCATTTCTAGTTCATGAGTTATTCTGAAACTTAGCTCGGGTGTTGTTTCAAATCATTCTTCGGATGGACATGTCTTGCCTTTGTTGTTGCTGGGACCCGTCGCGTGGGCTAATTTGCCGGTGGTTGTAGCCCTATTCCGGGGCCGCTCGCCCCGCCTAGAAAAATGGTCAGAGACACGGATCTACGACGAAGTGAGAGCCCTGAATCGTGGCTTTCCAGTGGTGGAAAACATGTGCAAATCCGATGTTGTTATGGGTGTGTTTTGACCCTCCTTGTATTTTATTTCGTTTCTTCTTCTTTTTTGGCAGCTCTGTGTACAAAAATCCCAATGAAGATGCTTTTGAGTGGCTTTCTGAGTGTCCCAGCCTGCAGGCCATTTCCGGCACGAAGATGGTGCACATCGGCCCAAAAAGTCTGATGTTCGGGTGAAGTGGAATTCAAGGCACACTCAGGTACAAATTTCGTCTCTCTAGCATTTCTAGCTCATGAGTTATTCTGAAACTTAGCTCGGGTGTTGTTTCAAATCATTCTTCGGATGGACATGTCTTGCCTTCGTTGTTGCTGGGCCCCGGCGCGTGGGCTAATTTGCCGGTGGTTGTAGCCCTATTCCGGGGCCGCTCGCCCCGCCTAGAAAATGGTCAGAGACACGGATCTACGACGAGGTGAGAGCCCTGAATCGTGGCTTTCCAGTGGTGGAAAACTTGTGCAAATCCGATGTTGTTATGGGTGTGATTTGACCCTCCTTATATTTTATTTCGTTTCTTCTTCTTTTTTGGCAGCTCTGTGTACAAAAATCCAACTGAATGCTTTTGAGTGGCTTTTCTGAGTGTCCCAGCCTGCAGGCCATTTCCGGCACGAAGATGGTGCACATCGGCCCAAAAAGTCTGATGTTCGGGTGAAGTGGAATTCAAGACACACTCAGGTACAAATTTCGTCTCTCTTGCATTTCTAGTTCATGAGTTATTCTGAAACTTAGCTCGGGTGTTGTTTCAAATCATTCTTCGGATGGACATGTCTTGCCTTTGTTGTTGCTGGGCCCCGGCGCGTGGGCTAATTTGCCGGTGGTTGTAGCCCTATTCCGGGGCCGCTCGCCCCGCCTAGAAAATGGTCAGAGACACGGATCCACGACGAGGTGAGAGCCCTGAATCGTGGCTTTCCAGTGGTGGAAAACTTGTGCAAATCCGATGTTGTTATGGGTGTGATTTGACCCTCCTTGTATTTTATTTCGTTTCTTCTTCTTTTTTGGCAGCTCTGTGTACAAAAAACCCACTGAAGATGCTTTTGAGTGTCTTTCTGAGTGTCCAAGCCTGCAGGCCATTTCCGGCACGAAGATGGTGCACATCGGCCCCAAAAGTCTGATGTTCGGGTGAAGTGGAATTCAAGGCACACTCAGGTACAAATTTCGTCTCTCTTGCATTTCTAATTCATGAGTTATTCTGAAACTTAGCTCGGGTGTTGTTTCAAATCATTCTTCGGATGGACATGTCTTGCCTTTGTTGTTGCTGGGCCCCGTCGCGTGGGCTAATTTGCCGGTGGTTGTAGCCCTATTCCGGGGCCGCTCGCCCCGCCTAGAAAATGGTCAGAGACACGGATCCACGACGAGGTGAGAGCCCTGAATCGTGGCTTTCCAGTGGTGGAAAACTTGTGCAAATCCGATGTTGTTATGGGTGTGATTTGACCCTCCTTGTATTCTATTTCGTTTCTTCTTCTTTTTTGGCAGCTCTGTGTACAAAAAACCCACTGAACATGCTTTTGAGTGGCTTTCTGAGTGTCCAAACCTGCAGGCCATTTCCGGCACGAAGATGGTGCACATCGGCCCAAAAAGTCTGATGTTCGGGTGAAGTGGAATTCAAGGCACACTCAGGTACAAATTTCGTCTCTCTTGCATTTCTAGTTCATGAGTTATTCTGAAACTTAGCTCGGGTGTTGTTTCAAATCATTCTTCGGATGGACATGTCTTGCCTTTGTTGTTGCTGGGCCCCGGCGCGTGGGCTAATTTGCCGGTGGTTGTAGCCCTATTCCGGGGCCGCTCGCCCCGCCTAGAAAATGGTCAGAGACACGGATCCACGACGAGGTGAGAGCCCGGAATCGTGGCTTTCCAGTGGTGAAAAACTTGTGCAAATCCGATGTTGTTATGGGTGTGATTTGACCCTCCTTGTATTTTATTTCGTTTCTTCTTCTTTTTTGGCAGCTCTGTGTACAAAAATCCCACTGAAGATGCTTTTGAGTGGCTTTCTGAGTGTCCCAGCCTGCAGGCCATTTCCGGCACGAAGATGGTGCACATCGGCCCAAAAAGTCTGATGTTCGGGTGAAGTGGAATACAAGGCACACTCAGGTACAAATTTCGTCTCTCTTGCATTTCTAGTTCATGAGTTATTCTGAAACTTAGCTCGGGTGTTGTTTCAAATCATTCTTCGGATGGACATGTCTTGCCTTTGTTGTTGCTGGGCCCCGGCGCGTGGGCTAATTTGCCGGTGGTTGTAGCCCTATTCCGGGGCCGCTCGCCCCGCCTAGAAAATGGTCAGAGACACGGATCCACGACGAGGTGAGAGCCCTGAATCGTGGCTTTCCAGTGGTGAAAAACTTGTGCAAATCTGATGTTGTTATGGGTGTGATTTGACCCTCCTTGTATTTTATTTCGTTTCTTCTTCTTTTTTGGCAGCTCTGTGTACAAAAAACCCACTGAAGATGCTTTTGAGTGTCTTTCTGAGTGTCCAAGCCTGCAGGCCATTTCCGGCACGAAGATGGTGCACATCGGCCCAAAAAGTCTGATGTTCGGGTGAAGTGGAATTCAAGGCACACTCAGGTACAAATTTCGTCTCTCTTGCATTTCTAGTTCATGAGTTATTCTGAAACTTAGCTCGGGTGTTGTTTCAAATCATTCTTCGGATGGACATGTCTTGCCTTTGTTGTTGCTGGGCCCCGTCGCGTGGGCTAATTTGCCGGTGGTTGTAGCCCTATTCCGGGGCCGCTCGCCCCGCCTAGAAAATGGTCAGAGACACGGATCTACAACGAGGTGAGAGCCCTGAATCGTGGCTTTCCAGTGGTGGAAAACTTGTGCAAATCCGATGTTGTTATGGGTGTGATTTGCCCCTCCTTGTATTTTATTTCTTTTCTTCTTCTTTTTTGGCAGCTCTGTGTACAAAAATCCCACTGAAGATGCTTTTGAGTGGCTTTCAGAGTGTCCCAGCCTGCAGGCCATTTCCGGCACGAAGATGGTGCACATCGGCCCAAAAAGTCTGATGTTCGGGTGAAGTGGAATTCAAGGCACACTCAGGTACAAATTTCGTCTCTCTAGCATTTCTAGTTCATGAGTTATTCTGAAACTTAGCTCGGGTGTTGTTTCAAATCATTCTTCGGATGGACATGTCTTGCCTTCGTTGTTGCTGGGCCCCGGCGCGTGGGCTAATTTGCCGGTGGTTGTAGCCCTATTCCGGGGCCGCTCGCCCCGCCTAGAAAATGGTCAGAGACACGGATCTACAACGAGGTGAGAGCCCTGAATCGTGGCTTTCCAGTGGTGGAAAACTTGTGCAAATCCGATGTTGTTATGGGTGTGATTTGCCCCTCCTTGTATTTTATTTCTTTTCTTCTTCTTTTTTGGCAGCTCTGTGTACAAAAATCCCACTGAAGATGCTTTTGAGTGGCTTTCAGAGTGTCCCAGCCTGCAGGCCATTTCCGGCACGAAGATGGTGCACATCGGCCCAAAAAGTCTGATGTTCGGGTGAAGTGGAATTCAAGGCACACTCAGGTACAAATTTCGTCTCTCTAGCATTTCTAGTTCATGAGTTATTCTGAAACTTAGCTCGCGTGTTGTTTCAAATCATTCTTCGGATGGACATGTCTTGCCTTCGTTGTTGCTGGGCCCCGGCGCGTGGGCTAATTTGCCGGTGGTTGTAGCCCTATTCCGGGGCCGCTCGCCCCGCCTAGAAAATGGTCAGAGACACGGATCTACGACGAGGTGAGAGCCCTGAATCGTGGCTTTCCAGTGGTGGAAAACTTGTGCAAATCCGATGTTGTTATGGGTGTGATTTGACCCTCCTTGTATTTTATTTCGTTTCTTCTTCTTTTTTGGCAGCTCTGTGTACAAAAATCCCACTGAAGATGCTTTTGAGTGGCTTTCTGAGTGTCCCAGCCAGCAGGCCATTTCCGGCACGAAGATGGTGCACATCGGCCCAAAAAGTCTGATGTTCGGGTGAAGTGGAATTCAAGGCACACTCAGGTACAAATTTCGTCTCTCTAGCATTTCTAGTTCATGAGTTATTCTGAAACTTAGCTCGGGTGTTGTTTCAAATCATTCTTCGGATGGACATGTCTTGCCTTTGTTGTTGCTGGGCCCCGGCGCGTGGGCTAATTTGCCGGTGGTTGTAGCCCTATTCGGGGGCCGCTCGCCCCGCCTAGAAAATGGTCAGAGACACGGATCCACGACGAGGTGAGAGCCCTGAATCGTGGCTTTCCAGTGGTGGAAAACTTGTGCAAATCCGATGTTGTTATGGGTGTGATTTGACCCTCCTTGTATTTTATTTCGTTTCTTCTTCTTTTTTGGCAGCTCTGTGTACAAAAATCCCACTGAAGATGCTTTTGAGTGGCTTTCTGAGTGTCCCAGCCTGCAGGCCATTTCCGGCACGAAGATGGTGCACATCGGCCCAAAAAGTCTGATGTTCGGGTGAAGTGGAATTCAAGGCACACTCAGGTACAAATTTCGTCTCTCTAGCATTTCTAGTTCATGAGTTATTCTGAAACTTAGCTCGGGTGTTGTTTCAAATCATTCTTCGGATGGACATGTCTTGCCTTTGTTGTTGCTGGGCCCCGTCGCGTGGGCTAATTTGCCGGTGGTTGTAGCCCTATTCCGGGGCCGCTCGCCCCGCCTAGAAAATGGTCAGAGACACGGATCTACGACGAGGTGAGAGCCCTGAATCGTGGCTTTCCAGTGGTGGAAAACTTGTGCAAATCCGATGTTGTTATGGGTGTGATTTGACCCTCCTTGTATTTTATTTCGTTTCTTCTTCTTTTTTGGCAGCTCTGTGTACAAAAATCTCACTGAAGATGCTTTTGAGTGGCTTTCTGAGTGTCCCAGCCTGCAGGCCATTTCCGGCACGAAGATGGTGCACATCGGCCCAAAAAGTCTGATGTTCGGGTGAAGTGGAATTCAAGGCACACTCAGGTACAAATTTCGTCTCTCTAGCATTTCTAGTTCATGAGTTATTCTGAAACTTAGCTCGGGTGTTGTTTCAAATCATTCTTCGGATGGACATGTCTTGCCTTTGTTGTCGCTGGGCCCCGTCGCGTGGGCTAATTTGCCGGTGGTTGTAGCCCTATTCCGGGGCCGCTCGCCCCGCCTAGAAAATGGTCAGAGACACGGATCCACGACGAGGTGAGAGCCCTGAATCGTGGCTTTCCAGTGGTGGAAAACTTGTGCAAATCCGATGTTGTTATGGGTGTGATTTGACCCTCCTTGTATTTTATTTCGTTTCTTCTTCTTTTTTGGCAGCTCTGTGTACAAAAATCTCACTGAAGATGCTTTTGAGTGGCTTTCTGAGTGTCCCAGCCTGCAGGCCATTTCCGGCACGAAGATGGTGCACATCGGCCCAAAAAGTCTGATGTTCGGGTGAAGTGGAATTCAAGGCACACTCAGGTACAAATTTCGTCTCTCTAGCATTTCTAGTTCATGAGTTATTCTGAAACTTAGCTCGGGTGTTGTTTCAAATCATTCTTCGGATGGACATGTCTTGCCTTTGTTGTCGCTGGGCCCCGGCGCGTGGGCTAATTTGCCGGTGGTTGTAGCCCTATTCGGGGGCCGCTCGCCCCGCCTAGAAAATGGTCAGGGACACGGATCTACGACGAGGTGAGAGCCCTGAATCGTGGCTTTCCAGTGGTGGAAAACTTGTGCAAATCCGATGTTGTTATGGGTGTGATTTGACACTCCTTGTATTTTATTTCGTTTCTTCTTCTTTTTTGGCAGCTCTGTGTACAAAATTCCCACTGAAGATGCTTTTGAGTGGCTTTCTGAGTGTCCCAGCCTGCAGGCCATTTCCGGCACGAATATGATGCACATCGGCCCAAAAAGTCTAATGTTCGGGTGAAGTGGAATTCAAGGCACACTCAGGTACAAATTTCGTCTCTCTAGCATTTCTAGTTCATGAGTTATTCTGAAACTTAGCTCGGATGTTGTTTCAAATCATTCTTCGGATGGACATGTCTTGCCTTTGTTGTTGCTGGGCCCCGGCGCGTGGGCTAATTTGTCGGTGGTTGTAGCCCTATTCCGGGGCCGCTCGCCCCGTCTAGAAAATGGTCAGAGACACGGATCTACGACGAGGTGAGAGCCCTGAATCGTGGCTTTCCAGTGGTGGAAAACTTGTGCAAATCCGATGTTGTTATGGGTGTGATTTGACCCTCCTTGTATTTTATTTCGTTTCTTCTTCTTTTTTGGCAGCTCTGTGTACAAAAATCCCACTGAAGATGCTTTTGAGTGGCTTTCTGAGTGTCCCAGCCTGCAGGCCATTTCCGGCACGAAGATGGTGCACATCGGCCCAAAAAGTCCGATGTTCGGGTGAAGTGGAATTCAAGGCACACTCAGGTACAAATTTCGTCTCTCTAGCATTTCTAGTTCATGAGTTATTCTGAAACTTAGCTCGGGTGTTGTTTCAAATCATTCTTCGGATGGAAATGTCTTGCCTTTGTTGTTGCTGGGCCCCGGCGCCTGGGCTAATTTGTCGGTGGTTGTAGCCCTATTCCGGGGCTGCTCGCCCCGCCTAGAAAATGGTCAGAGACACGGATCTACGACGAGGTGAGAGCCCTGAATCGTGGCTTTCCAGTGGTGGAAAACTTGTGCAAATCCGATGTTGTTATGGGTGTGATTTGACCCTCCTTGTATTTTATTTCGTTTCTTCTTCTTTTTTGGCAGCTCTGTGTACAAAAATCCCACTGAAGATGCTTTTGAGTGGCTTTCTGAGTGTCCCAGCCTGCAGGCCATTTCCGGCACGAAGATGGTGCACATCGGCCCAAAAAGTCTGATGTTCGGGTGAAGTGGAATTCAAGGCACACTCAGGTACAAATTTCGTCTCTCTGGCATTTCTAGTTCATGAGTTATTCTGAAACTTAGCTCGGGTGTTGTTTCAAATCATTCTTCGGATGGACATGTCTTGCCTTTGTTGTTGCTGGGCCCCGGCGCGTGGGCTAATTTGCCGGTGGTTGTAGCCCTATTCCGGGGCCGCTCGCCCCGCCTAGAAAATGGTCAGAGACACGGATCCACAACGAGGTGAGAGCCCTGAATCGTGGCTTTCCAGTGGTGGAAAACTTGTGCAAATCCGATGTTGTTATGGGTGTGATTTGACCCTCCTTGTATTTTATTTCGTTTCTTCTTCTTTTTTGGCAGCTCTGTGTACAAAAATCCCACTGAAGATGCTTTTGAGTGGCTTTCTGAGTGTCCCAGCCTGCAGGCCATTTCCGGCACGAAGATGGTGCACATCGGCCCAAAAAGTCTGATGTTCGGGTGAAGTGGAATTCAAGGCACACTCAGGTACAAATTTCGTCTCTCTGGCATTTCTAGTTCATGAGTTATTCTGAAACTTAGCTCGGGTGTTGTTTCAAATCATTCTTCGGATGGACATGTCTTGCCTTTGTTGTTGCTGGGCCCCGGCGCGTGGGCTAATTTGCCGGTGGTTGTAGCCCTATTCCGGGGCCGCTCGCCCCGCCTAGAAAATGGTCAGAGACACGGATCCACAACGAGGTGAGAGCCCTGAATCGTGGCTTTCCAGTGGTGGAAAACTTGTGCAAATCCGATGTTGTTATGGGTGTGATTTGACCCTCCTTGTATTTTATTTCGTTTCTTCTTCTTTTTGGCAGCTCTGTGTACAAAAATCTCACTGAAGATGCTTTGAGTGGCTTTCTGAGTGTCCCAGCCTGCAGGCCATTTCCGGCACGAAGATGGTGCACATCGGCCCAAAAAGTCTGATGTTCGGGTGAAGTGGAATTCAAGGCACACTCAGGTACAAATTTCGTCTCTCTAGCATTTCTAGTTCATGAGTTATTCTGAAACTTAGCTCGGGTGTTGTTTCAAATCATTCTTCGGATGGACATGTCTTGCCTTTGTTGTCGCTGGGCCCCGGCGCGTGGGCTAATTTGTCGGTGGTTGTAGCCCTATTCCGGGGCCGCTCGCCCCGCCTAGAAAATGGTCAGAGACACGGATCTACGACGAGGTGAGAGCCCTGAATCGTGGCTTTCCAGTGGTGGAAAACTTGTGCAAATCCGATGTTGTTATGGGTGTGATTTGACCCTCCTTGTATTTTATTTCGTTTCTTCTTCTTTTTTGGCAGCTCTGTGTACAAAAATCCCACTGAAGATGCTTTTGAGTGGCTTTCTGAGTGTCCCAGCCTGCAGGCCATTTCCGGCACGAAGATGGTGCACATCGGCCCAAAAAGTCTGATGTTCGGGTGAAGTGGAATTCAAGGCACACTCAGGTACAAATTTCGTCTCTCTAGCATTTCTAGTTCATGAGTTATTCTGAAACTTAGCTCTGGTGTTGTTTCAAATCATTCTTCGGATGGACATGTCTTGCCTTTGTTGTTGCTGGGCCCCGGCGCGTGGGCTAATTTGTCGGTGGTTGTAGCCCTATTCCGGGGCCGCTCGCCCCGCCTAGAAAATGGTCAGAGACACGGATCTACGACGAGGTGAGAGCCCTGAATCGTGGCTTTCCAGTGGTGGAAAACTTGTGCAAATCCGATGTTGTTATGGGTGTGATTTGACCCTCCTTGTATTTTATTTCGTTTCTTCTTCTTTTTTGGCAGCTCTGTGTACAAAAATCTCACTGAAGATGCTTTTGAGTGGCTTTCTGAGTGTCCCAGCCTGCAGGCCATTTCCGGCACGAAGATGGTGCACATCGGCCCAAAAAGTCTGATGTTCGGGTGAAGTGGAATTCAAGGCACACTCAGGTACAAATTTCGTCTCTCTAGCATTTCTAGTTCATGAGTTATTCTGAAACTTAGCTCGGGTGTTGTTTCAAATCATTCTTCGGATGGACATGTCTTGCCTTTGTTGTTGCTGGGCCCCGGCGCGTGGGCTAATTTGCCGGTGGTTGTAGCCCTATTCCGGGGCCGCTCGCCCCGCCTAGAAAATGGTCAGAGACACGGATCTACGACGAGGTGAGAGCCCTGAATCGTTGCTTTCCAGTGGTGGAAAACTTGTGCAAATCCGATGTTGTTATGGGTGTGATTTGACCCTCCTTGTATTTTATTTCGTTTCTTCTTCTTTTTTGGCAGCTCTGTGTACAAAAATCCCACTGAAGATGCTTTTGAGTGGCTTTCTGAGTGTCCCAGCCTGCAGGCCATTTCCGGCACGAAGATGGTGCATATCGGCCCAAAAAGTCTGATGTTCGGGTGAAGTGGAATTCAAGGCACACTCAGGTACAAATTTCGTCTCTCTAGCATTTCTAGTTCATGAGTTATTCTGAAACTTAGCTCAGGTGTTCTTTCAAATCATTCTTCGGATGGACATGTCTTGCCTTTGTTGTTGCTGGGCCCCGGCGCGTGGGCTAATTTGCCGGTGGTTGTAGCCCTATTCCGGGGCCGCTCGCCCAGCCTAGAAAATGGCCAGAGACACGGATCCACAACGAGGTGAGAGCCCTGAATCGTGGCTTTCCAGTGGTGGAAAACTTGTGCAAATCCGATGTTGTTATGGGTGTGATTTGACCCTCCTTGTATTTTATTTCGTTTCTTCTTCTTTTTTGGCAGCTCTGTGTACAAAAATCCCACTGAAGATGCTTTTGAGTGGCTTTCTGAGTGTCCCAGCCTGCAGGCCATTTCCGGCACGAAGATGGTGCACATCGGCCCAAAAAGTCTGATGTTCGGGTGAAGTGGAATTCAAGGCACACTCAGGTACAAATTTCGTCTCTCTGGCATTTCTAGTTCATGAGTTATTCTGAAACTTAGCTCGGGTGTTGTTTCAAATCATTCTTCGGATGGACATGTCTTGCCTTTGTTGTTGCTGGGCCCCGGCGCGTGGGCTAATTTGCCGGTGGTTGTAGCCCTATTCCGGGGCCGCTCGCCCCGCCTAGAAAATGGTCAGAGACACGGATCCACGACGAGGTGAGAGCCCTGAATCGTGGCTTTCCAGTGGTGGAAAACTTGTGCAAATCCGATGTTGTTATGGGTGTGATTTGACCCTCCTTGTATTTTATTTCGTTTCTTCTTCTTTTTGGCAGCTCTGTGTACAAAAATCTCACTGAAGATGCTTTTGAGTGGCTTTCTGAGTGTCCCAGCCTGCAGGCCATTTCCGGCACGAAGATGGTGCACATCGGCCCAAAAAGTCTGATGTTCGGGTGAAGTGGAATTCAAGGCACACTCAGGTACAAATTTCGTCTCTCTAGCATTTCTAGTTCATGAGTTATTCTGAAACTTAGCTCGGGTGTTGTTTCAAATCATTCTTCGGATGGACATGTCTTGCCTTTGTTGTCGCTGGGCCCCGGCGCGTGGGCTAATTTGCCGGTGGTTGTAGCCCTATTCCGGGGCCGCTCGCACCGCCTAGAAAATGGTCAGAGACACGGATCCACGACGAGGTGAGAGCCCTGAATCGTGGCTTTCCAGTGGTGGAAAACTTGTGCAAATCCGATGTTGTTATGGGTGTGATTTGACCCTCCTTGTATTTTATTTCGTTTCTTCTTCTTTTTTGGCAGCTCTGTGTACAAAAATCCCACTGAAGATGCTTTTGAGTGGCTTTCTGAGTGTCCCAGCCTGCAGGCCATTTCCGGCACGAAGATGGTGCACATCGGCCCAAAAAGTCTGATGTTCGGGTGAAGTGGAATTCAAGGCACACTCAGGTACAAATTTCGTCTCTCTAGCATTTCTAGTTCATGAGTTATTCTGAAACTTAGCTCGGGTGTTGTTTCAAATCATTCTTCGGATGGACATGTCTTGCCTTTGTTGTTGCTGGGCCCCGGCGCGTGGGCTAATTTGTCGGTGGTTGTAGCCCTATTCCGGGGCCGCTCGCCCCGCCTAGAAAATGGTCAGAGACACGGATCCACGACGAGGTGACAGCCCTGAATCGTGGCTTTCCAGTGGTGGAAAACTTGTGCAAATCCGATGTTGTTATGGGTGTGATTTGACCCTCCTTGTATTTTATTTCGTTTCTTCTTCTTTTTTGGCAGCTCTGTGTACAAAAATCTCACTGAAGATGCTTTTGAGTGGCTTTCTGAGTGTCCCAGCCTGCAGGCCATTTCCGGCACGAAGATGGTGCACATCGGCCCAAAAAGTCTGATGTTCGGGTGAAGTGGAATTCAAGGCACACTCAGGTACAAATTTCGTCTCTCTAGCATTTCTAGTTCATGAGTTATTCTGAAACTTAGCTCGGGTGTTGTTTCAAATCATTCTTCGGATGGACATGTCTTGCCTTTGTTGTTGCTGGGCCCCGGCGCGTGGGCTAATTTGCCGGTGGTTGTAGCCCTTTTCCGGGGCCGCTCGCCCCGCCTAGAAAATGGTCAGAGACACGGATCTACGACGAGGTGAGAGCCCTGAATCGTGGCTTTCCAGTGGTGGAAAACTTGTGCAAATCCGATGTTGTTATGGGTGTGATTTGACCTTCCTTGTATTTTATTTCGTTTCTTCTTCTTTTTTGGCAGCTCTGTGTACAAAAATCCCACTGAAGATGCTTTTGAGTGGCTTTCTGAGTGTCCCAGCCTGCAGGCCATTTCCGGCACGAAGATGGTGCACATCGGCCCAAAAAGTCTGATGTTCGGGTGAAGTGGAATTCAAGGCACACTCAGGTACAAATTTCGTCTCTCTAGCATTTCTAGTTCATGAGTTATTCTGAAACTTAGCTCGGGTGTTGTTTCAAATCATTCTTCGGATGGACATGTCTTGCCTTTGTTGTTGCTGGGCCCCGGCGCGTGGGCTAATTTGCCGGTGGTTGTAGCCCTTTTCCGGGGCCGCTCGCCCCGCCTAGAAAATGGTCAAAGACACGGATCCACGACGAGGTGAGAGCCCTGAATCGTGGCTTTCCAGTGGGGGAAAACTTGTGCAAATCCGATGTTGTTATGGGTGTGATTTGACCCTCCTTGTATTTTATTTCGTTTCTTCTTCTTTTTTGGCAGCTCTGTGTACAAAAATCCCACTGAAGATGCTTTTGAGTGGCTTTCTGAGTGTCCCAGCCTGCAGGCCATTTCCGGTGCGAAGATGGTGCACATCGGCCCAAAAAGTCTAATGTTCGGGTGAAGTGGAATTCAAGGCACACTCAGGTACAAATTTCGTCTCTCTAGCATTTCTAGTTCATGAGTTATTCTGAAACTTAGCTCGGGTGTTGTTTCAAATCATTCTTCGGATGGACATGTCTTGCTTTTGTTGTTGCTGGGCCCCGGCGCGTGGGCTAATTTGCCGGTGGTTGTAGCCCTTTTACGGCCCGCTCGCCCCGCCTAGAAAATGGTCAGAGACACGGATCCACGACGAGGTGAGAGCCCTGAATCGTGGCTTTCCAGTGGTGGAAAACTTGTGCAAATCCGATGTTGTTATGGGTGTGATTTGACCCTCCTTGTATTTTATTTCGTTTCTTCTTTTTTTTTGGCAGCTCTGTGTACAAAAATCCCACTGTAGATGCTTTTGAGTGGCTTTCTGAGTGTCCCAGCCTGCAGGCCATTTCCGGCACGAAGATGGTGCACATCGGCCCAAAAAGTCTGATGTTCCAGTGGTGGAAAACTTGTGCAAATCCGATGTTGTTATGGGTGTGATTTGACCCTCCTTGTATTTTATTTCGTTTCTTCTTCTTTTTTGGCAGCTCTGTGTACAACAATCCCACTGAAGATGCTTTTGAGTGGCTTTCTGAGTGTCCCAGCCTGCAGGCCATTTCCGTCACGAAGATGGTGCTCATCGGCCCAAAAAGTCTAATGTTCGGGTGAAGTGGAATTCAAGGCACACTCAGGTACAAATTTCGTCTCTCTAGCATTTCTAGTTCATGAGTTATTCTGAAACTTAGCTCGGGTGTTGTTTCAAATCATTCTTCGGATGGACATGTCTTGCCTTTGTTGTTGCTGGGCCCCGGCGCGTGGGCTAATTTGCCGGTGGTTGTAGCCCTATTCCGGGGCCGCTCGCCCCGCCTAGAAAATGGTCAGAGACACGGATCCACGACGAGGTGAGAGCCCTGAATCGTGGCTTTCCAGTGGTGAAAAACTTGTGCAAATCCGATGTTGTTATGGGTGTGATTTGACCCTCCTTGTATTTTATTTCGTTTCTTCTTCTTTTTTGGCAGCTCTGTGTACAAAAATCCCACTGAAGATGCTTTTGAGTGGCTTTCTGAGTGTCCCAGCCTGCAGGCCATTTCCGGCACGAAGATGGTGCACATCGGCCCAAAAAGTCTGATGTTCGGGTGAAGTGGAATTCAAGGCACACTCAGGTACAAATTTCGTCTCTCTAGCATTTCTAGTTCATGAGTTATTCTGAAACTTAGCTCGGTGTTGTTTCAAATCATTCTTCGGATAGACATGTCTTGCCTTTGTTGTTGCTGGGCCCCGGCGCGTGGGCTAATTTGCCGGTGGTTGTAGCCCTATTCCGGGGCCGCTCGCCCCGCCTAGAAAATGGTCAGAGACACGGATCTACGACGAGGTGAGAGCCCTGAATCGTGGCTTTCCAGTGATGGAAAACTTGTGCAAATCCGATGTTGTTATGGGTGTGATTTGACCCTCCTTGTATTTTATTTCGTTTCTTCTTCTTTTTTGGCAGCTCTGTGTACAAAAATCCCACTGAAGATGCTTTTGAGTGGCTTTCTGAGTGTCCCAGCCTGCAGGCAATTTCCGGCACGAAGATGGTGCACATCGGCCCAAAAAGTCTGATGTTCCGGTGAAGTGGAATTCAAGGCACACTCAGGTACAAATTTCGTCTCTCTAGCATTTCTAGTTCATGAGTTATTCTGAAACTTAGCTCGGGTGTTGTTTCAAATCATTCTTCGGATGGACATGTCTTGCCTTTGTTGTTGCTGGGCCCCGGCGCGTGGGCTAATTTGCCGGTGGTTGTAGCCCTTTTCCGGGGCCGCTCGCCCCGCCTAGAAAATGGTCAGAGACACGGATCCACGACGAGGTGAGAGCCCTGAATCGTGGCTTTCCAGTGGGGGAAAACTTGTGCAAATCCGATGTTGTTATGGGTGTGATTTGACCCTCCTTGTATTTTATTTCGTTTCTTCTTCTTTTTTGGCAGCTCTGTGTACAAAAATCCCACTGAAGATGCTTTTGAGTGGCTTTCTGAGTGTCCCAGCCTGCAGGCCATTTCCGGTGCGAAGATGGTGCACATCGGCCCAAAAAGTCTAATGTTCGGGTGAAGTGGAATTCAAGGCACACTCAGGTACAAATTTCGTCTCTCTAGCATTTCTAGTTCATGAGTTATTCTGAAACTTAGCTCGGGTGTTGTTTCAAATCATTCTTCGGATGGACATGTCTTGCTTTTGTTGTTGCTGGGCCCCGGCGCGTGGGCTAATTTGCCGGTGGTTGTAGCCCTTTTCCGGGCCGCTCGCCCCGCCTAGAAAATGGTCAGAGACACGGATCCACGACGAGGTGAGAGCCCTGAATCGTGGCTTTCCAGTGGGGGAAAACTTGTGCAAATCCGATGTTGTTATGGGGTGATTTGACCCTCCTTGTATTTTATTTCGTTTCTTCTTCTTTTTTGGCAGCTCTGTGTACAAAAATCCCACTGAAGATGCTTTTGAGTGGCTTTCTGAGTGTCCCAGCCTGCAGGCCATTTCCGGTGCGAAGATGGTGCACATCGGCCCAAAAAGTCTGATGTTCGGGTGAAGTGGAATTCAAGGCACACTCAGGTACAAATTTCGTCTCTCTAGCATTTCTAGTTCATGAGTTATTCTGAAACTTAGCTCGGGTGTTGTTTCAAATCATTCTTCGGATGGACATGTCTTGCTTTTGTTGTTGCTGGGCCCCGGCGCGTGGGCTAATTTGCCGGTGGTTGTAGCCCTTTTCCGGGCCGCTCGCCCCGCCTAGAAAATGGTCAGAGACACGGATCCACGACGAGGTGAGAGCCCTGAATCGTGGCTTTCCAGTGGTGGAAAACTTGTGCAAATCCGATGTTGTTATGGGTGTGATTTGACCCTCCTTGTATTTTATTTCGTTTCTTCTTTTTTTTTGGCAGCTCTGTGTACAAAAATCCCACTGTAGATGCTTTTGAGTGGCTTTCTGAGTGTCCCAGCCTGCAGGCCATTTCCGGCACGAAGATGGTGCACATCGGCCCAAAAAGTCTGATGTTCCAGTGGTGGAAAACTTGTGCAAATCCGATGTTGTTATGGGTGTGATTTGACCCTCCTTGTATTTTATTTCGTTTCTTCTTCTTTTTTGGCAGCTCTGTGTACAACAATCCCACTGAAGATGCTTTTGAGTGGCTTTCTGAGTGTCCCAGCCTGCAGGCCATTTCCGTCACGAAGATGGTGCTCATCGGCCCAAAAAGTCTAATGTTCGGGTGAAGTGGAATTCAAGGCACACTCAGGTACAAATTTCGTCTCTCTAGCATTTCTAGTTCATGAGTTATTCTGAAACTTAGCTCGGGTGTTGTTTCAAATCATTCTTCGGATGGACATGTCTTGCCTTTGTTGTTGCTGGGCCCCGGCGCGTGGGCTAATTTGCCGGTGGTTGTAGCCCTATTCCGGGGCCGCTCGCCCCGCCTAGAAAATGGTCAGAGACACGGATCTACGACGAGGTGAGAGCCCTGAATCGTGGCTTTCCAGTGGTGGAAAACTTGTGCAAATCCGATGTTGTTATGGGTGTGATTTGAGCCTCCTTGTATTTTATTTCGTTTCTTCTTCTTTTTTGGCAGCTCTGTGTAAAAAAATCCCACTGAAGATGCTTTTGAGTGGCTTTCTGAGTGTCCCAGCCTGCAGGCCATTTCCGGCACGAAGATGGTTCACATCGGCCCAAAAAGTCTGATGTTCGGGTGAAGTGGAATTCAAGGCACACTCAGGTACAAATTTCGTCTCTCTAGCATTTCTAGTTCATGAGTTATTCTGAAACTTAGCTCGGGTGTTGTTTCAAATCATTCTTCGGATGGACATGTCTTGCCTTTGCTGTTGCTCGGCCCCGGCGCGTGGGCTAATTTGCCGGTGGTTGTAGCCCTATTCCGGGGCCGCTCGCCCCGCCTAGAAAATGGTCAGAGACACGGATCCACAACGAGGTGAGAGCCCTGAATCGTGGCTTTCCAGTGGTGAAAAACTTGTGCAAATCCGATGTTGTTATGGGTGTGATTTGACCCTCCTTGTATTTTATTTCGTTTCTTCTTCTTTTTTGGCAGCTCTGTGTACAAAAATCCCACTGAAGATGCTTTTGAGTGGCTTTCTGAGTGTCCCAGCCTGCAGGCCATTTCCGGCACGAAGATGGTGCACATCGGCCCAAAAAGTCTGATGTTCGGGTGAAGTGGAATTCAAGGCACACTCAGGTACAAATTTCGTCTCTCTAGCATTTCTAGTTCATGAGTTATTCTGAAACTTAGCTCGGTGTTGTTTCAAATCATTCTTCGGATAGACATGTCTTGCCTTTGTTGTTGCTGGGCCCCGGCGCGTGGGCTAATTTGCCGGTGGTTGTAGACCTATTCCGGGGCCGCTCGCCCCGCCTAGAAAATGGTCAGAGACACGGATCTACGACGAGGTGAGAGCCCTGAATCGTGGCTTTCCAGTGGTGGAAAACTTGTGCAAATCCGATGTTGTTATGGGTGTGATTTGACCCTCCTTGTATTTTATTTCGTTTCTTCTTCTTTTTTGGCAGCTCTGTGTACAAAAATCCCACTGAAGATGCTTTTGAGTGGCTTTCTGAGTGTCCCAGCCTGCAGGCAATTTCCGGCACGAAGATGGTGCACATCGGCCCAAAAAGTCTGATTTTCCGGTGAAGTGGAATTCAAGGCACACTCAGGTACAAATTTCGTCTCTCTAGCATTTCTAGTTCATGAGTTATTCTGAAACTTAGCTCGGGTGTTGTTTCAAATCATTCTTCGGATGGACATGTCTTGCCTTTGTTGTTGCTGGGCCCCGGCGCGTGGGCTAATTTGCCGGTGGTTGTAGCCTTATTCCGGGGCCGCTCGCCCCGCCTAGAAAATGGTCAGAGACACGGATCCACAACGAGGTGAGAGCCCTGAATCGTGGCTTTCCAGTGGTGGAAAACTTGTGCAAATCCGATGTTGTTATGGGTGTGATTTGACCCTCCTTGTATTTTATTTCGTTTCTTCTTTTTTTTTTGGCAGCTCTGTGTACAAAAATCCCACTGTAGATGCTTTTGAGTGGCTTTCTGAGTGTCCCAGCCTGCAGGCCATTTCCGGCACGAAGATGGTGCACATCGGCCCAAAAAGTCTGATGTTCCAGTGGTGGAAAACTTGTGCAAATCCGATGTTGTTATGGGTGTGATTTGACCCTCCTTGTATTTTATTTCGTTTCTTCTTCTTTTTTGGCAGCTCTGTGTACAACAATCCCACTGAAGATGCTTTTGAGTGGCTTTCTGAGTGTCCCAGCCTGCAGGCCATTTCCGTCACGAAGATGGTGCACATCGGCCCAAAAAGTCTAATGTTCGGGTGAAGTGGAATTCAAGGCACACTCAGGTACAAATTTCGTCTCTCTAGCATTTCTAGTTCATGAGTTATTCTGAAACTTAGCTCGGGTGTTGTTTCAAATCATTCTTCGGATGGACATGTCTTGCCTTTGTTGTTGCTGGGCCCCGGCGCGTGGGCTAATTTGCCGGTGGTTGTAGCCCTATTCCGGGGCCGCTCGCCCCGCCTAGAAAATAGTCAGAGACACGGATCCACGACGAGGTGAGAGCCCTGAATCGTGGCTTTCCAGTGGTGGAAAACTTGTGCAAATCCGATGTTGTTATGGGTGTGATTTGAGCCTCCTTGTATTTTATTTCGTTTCTTCTTCTTTTTTGGCAGCTCTGTGTAAAAAAATCCCACTGAAGATGCTTTTGAGTGGCTTTCTGAGTGTCCCAGCCTGCAGGCCATTTCCGGCACGAAGATGGTTCACATCGGCCCAAAAAGTCTGATGTTCGGGTGAAGTGGAATTCAAGGCACACTCAGGTACAAATTTCGTCTCTCTAGCATTTCTAGTTCATGAGTTATTCTGAAACTTAGCTCGGGTGTTGTTTCAAATCATTCTTCGGATGGACATGTCTTGCCTTTGTTGTTGCTAGGCCCCGGCGCGTGGGCTAATTTGCCGGTGGTTGTAGCCCTATTCCGGGGCCGCTCGCCCCGCCTAGAAAATGGTCAGAGACACGGATCTACGACGAGGTGAGAGCCCTGAATCGTGGCTTTCCAGTGGTGGAAAACTTGTGCAAATCCGATGTTGTTATGGGTGTGATTTGACCCTCCTTGTATTTTATTTCGTTTCTTCTTCTTTTTTGGCAGCTCTGTGTACAAAAATCCCACTGAAGATGCTTTTGAGTGGCTTTCTGAGTGTCCCAGCCTGCAGGCCATTTCCGGCACGAAGATGGTGCACATCGGCCCAAAAAGTCTGATGTTCGGGTGAAGTGGAATTCAAGGCACACTCAGGTACAAATTTCGTCTCTCTAGCATTTCTAGTTCATGAGTTATTCTGAAACTTAGCTCGGGTGTTGTTTCAAATAATTTATTCGGATGGACATGTCTTGCCTTTGTTGTTGCTGGGCCCCGGCGCGTGGGCTAATTTGCCGGTGGTTGTAGCCCTATTCCGGGGCCGCTCGCCCCGACTAGAAAATGGTCAGAGACACGGATCCACGACGAGGTGAGAGCCCTGAATCGTGGCTTTCCAGTGGTGGAAAACTTGTGCAAATCCGATGTTGTTATGGGTGTGATTTGACCTTCCTTGTATTTTATTTCGTTTCTTCTTCTTTTTTGGCAGCTCTGTGTACAAAAATCCCACTGAAGATGCTTTTGAGTGGTTTCTGAGTGTCCCAGCCTGCAGGCCATTTCCGGCACGAAGATGGTGCACATCGGCCCAAAAAGTCTGATGTTCGGGTGAAGTGGAATTCAAGGCACACTCAGGTACAAATTTCGTCTCTCTAGCATTTCTAGTTCATGAGTTATTCTGAAACTTAGCTCGGGTGTTGTTTCAAATCATTCTTCGGATGGACATGTCTTGCCTTTGTTGTTGCTGGGCCCCGGCGCGTGGGCTAATTTGCCGGTGGTTGTAGCCCTATTCCGGGGACGCTCGCCCCGCCTAGAAAATGGTCAGAGACACGGATCTACGACGAGGTGAGAGCCCTGAATCGTGGCTTTCCAGTGGTGGAAAACTTGTGCAAATCCGATGTTGTTATGGGTGTGATTTGACCCTCCTTGTATTTTATTTCGTTTCTTCTTCTTTTTTGGCAGCTCTGTGTACAAAAATCCCACTGAAGATGCTTTTGAGTGGCTTTCTGAGTGTCCCTGCCTGCAGGCCATTTCCGGCACGAAGATGGTGCACATCGGCCCAAAAAGTCTGATGTTCGGGTGAAGTGGAATTCAAGGCACACTCAGGTACAAATTTGTCTCTCTAGCATTTCTAGTTCATGAGTTATTCTGAAACTTAGCTCGGGTGTTGTTTCAAATCATTCTTCGGATGGACATGTCTTGCCTTTGTTGTTGCTGGGCCCCGGCGCGTGGGCTAATTTGCCGGTGGTTGTAGCCCTATTCCGGGGCCGCTCGCCCCGCCTAGAAAATGGTCAGAGACACGGATCTACGACGAGGTGAGAGCCCTGAATCGTGGCTTTCCAGTGGTGGAAAACTTGTGCAAATCCGATGTTGTTAAGGGTGTGATTTGACCCTCCTTGTATTTTATTTCGTTTCTTCTTCTTTTTTGGCAGCTCTGTGTACAAAAATCCCACTGAAGATGCTTTTGAGTGGCTTTCTGAGTGTCCCAGCCTGCAGGCCATTTCCGGCACGAAGATGGTGCACATCGGCCCAAAAAGTCTGATGTTCGGGTGAAGTGGAATTCAAGGCACACTCAGGTACAAATTTCGTCTCTCTAGCATTTCTAGTTCATGAGTTATTCTGAAACTTAGCTCGGGTGTTGTTTCAAATAATTTATTCGGATGGACATGTCTTGCCTTTGTTGTTGCTGGGCCCCGGCGCGTGGGCTAATTTGCCGGTGGTTGTAGCCCTATTCCGGGGCCGCTCGCCCCGACTAGAAAATGGTCAGAGACACGGATCTACGACGAGGTGAGAGCCCTGAATCGTGGCTTTCCAGTGGTGGAAAACTTGTGCAAATCCGATGTTGTTATGGGTGTGATTTGACCTTCCTTGTATTTTATTTCGTTTCTTCTTCTTTTTTGGCAGCTCTGTGTACAAAAATCCCACTGAAGATGCTTTTGAGTGGCTTTCTGAGTGTCCCAGCCTGCAGGCCATTTCCGGCACGAAGATGGTGCACATCGGCCCAAAAAGTCTGATGTTCGGGTGAAGTGGAATTCAAGGCACACTCAGGTACAAATTTCGTCTCTCTAGCATTTCTAGTTCATGAGTTATTCTGAAACTTAGCTCGGGTGTTGTTTCAAATCATTCTTCGGATGGACATGTCTTGCCTTTGTTGTTGCTGGGCCCCGGCGCGTGGGCTAATTTGCCGGTGGTTGTAGCCCTATTCCGGGGACGCTCGCCCCGCCTAGAAAATGGTCAGAGACACGGATCTACGACGAGGTGAGAGCCCTGAATCGTGGCTTTCCAGTGTTGGAAAACTTGTGCAAATCCGATGTTGTTATGGGTGTGATTTGACCCTCCTTGTATTTTATTTCGTTTCTTCTTCTTTTTTGGCAGCTCTGTGTACAAAAATCCCACTGAAGATGCTTTTGAGTGGCTTTCTGAGTGTCCCAGCCTGCAGGCCATTTCCGGCACGAAGATGGTGCACATCGGCCCAAAAAGTCTGATGTTCGGGTGAAGTGGAATTCAAGGCACACTCAGGTACAAATTTCGTCTCTCTAGCATTTCTAGTTCATGAGTTATTCTGAAACTTAGCTCGGGTGTTGTTTCAAATCATTCTTCGGATGGACATGTCTTGCCTTTGTTGTTGCTGGGCCCCGGCGCGTGGGCTAATTTGCCGGTGGTTGTAGGCCTATTCCGGGGCCGCTCGCCCCGCCTAGAAAATGGTCAGAGACACGGATCTACGACGAGGTGAGAGCCCTGAATCGTGGCTTTCCAGTGGTAGAAAACTTGTGCAAATCCGATGTTGTTATGGGTGTGATTTGACCCTCCTTGTATTTTATTTCGTTTCTTCTTCTTTTTTGGCAGCTCTGTGTACAAAAATCCCACTGAAGATGCTTTTGAGTGGCTTTCTGAGTGTCCCTGCCTGCAGGCCATTTCCGGCACGAAGATGGTGCACATCGGCCCAAAAAGTCTGATGTTCGGGTGAAGTGGAATTCAAGGCACACTCAGGTACAAATTTCGTCTCTCTAGCATTTCTAGTTCATGAGTTATTCTGAAACTTAGCTCGGGTGTTGTTTCAAATCATTCTTCGGATGGACATGTCTTGCCTTTGTTGTTGCTGGGCCCCGGCGCGTGGGCTAATTTGCCGGTGGTTGTAGCCTTATTCCGGGGCCGATCGCCCCGCCTAGAAAATGGTCAGAGACACGGATCTACAACGAGGTGAGAGCCCTGAATCGTGGCTTTCCAGTGGTAGAAAACTTGTGCAAATCCGATGTTGTTATGGGTGTGATTTGACCCTCCTTGTATTTTATTTCGTTTCTTCTTCTTTTTTGGCAGCTCTGTGTACAAAAATCCCACTGAAGATGCTTTTGAGTGGCTTTCTGAGTGTCCCAGCCTGCAGGCCATTTCCGGCACGAAGATGGTGCACATCGGCCCAAAAAGTCTGATGTTCGGGTGAAGTGGAATTCAAGGCACACTCAGGTACAAATTTCGTCTCTCTAGCATTTCTAGTTCATGAGTTATTCTGAAACTTAGCTCGGGTGTTGTTTCAAATCATTCTTCGGATGGACATGTCTTGCCTTTGTTGTTGCTGGGCCCCGGCGCGTGGGCTAATTTGTCGGTGGTTGTAGCCCTATTCCGGGGCCGCTCGCCCCGCCTAGAAAATGGTCAGAGACACGGATCCACGACGAGGTGACAGCCCTGAATCGTGGCTTTCCAGTGGTGGAAAACTTGTGCAAATCCGATGTTGTTATGGGTGTGATTTGACCCTCCTTGTATTTTATTTCGTTTCTTCTTCTTTTTTGGCAGCTCTGTGTACAAAAATCTCACTGAAGATGCTTTTGAGTGGCTTTCTGAGTGTCCCAGCCTGCAGGCCATTTCCGGCACGAAGATGGTGCACATCGGCCCAAAAAGTCTGATGTTCGGGTGAAGTGGAATTCAAGGCACACTCAGGTACAAATTTCGTCTCTCTAGCATTTCTAGTTCATGAGTTATTCTGAAACTTAGCTCGGGTGTTGTTTCAAATCATTCTTCGGATGGACATGTCTTGCCTTTGTTGTTGCTGGGCCCCGGCGCGTGGGCTAATTTGCCGGTGGTTGTAGCCCTATTCCGGGGCCGCTCGCCCCGCCTAGAAAATGGTCAGAGACACGGATCTACGACGAGGTGAGAGCCCTGAATCGTGGCTTTCCAGTGTTGGAAAACTTTTGCAAATCCGATGTTGTTATGGGTGTGATTTGACCCTCCTTGTATTTTATTTCGTTTCTTCTTCTTTTTTGGCAGCTCTGTGTACAAAAATCCCACTGAAGATGCTTTTGAGTGGCTTTCTGAGTGTCCCAGCCTGCAGGCCATTTCCGGCACGAAGATGGTGCACATCGGCCCAAAAAGGCTGATGTTCGGGTGAAGTGGAATTCAAGGCACACTCAGGTACAAATTTCGTCTCTCTAGCATTTCTAGTTCATGAGTTATTCTGAAACTTAGCTCGGGTGTTGTTTCAAATCATTCTTCGGATGGACATGTCTTGCCTTTGTTGTTGCTGGGCCCCGTCGCGTGGGCTAATTTGCCGGTGGTTGTAGCCCTATTCCGGGGCCGCTCGTTCCGCCTAGAAAATGGTCAGAGACACGGATCTACAACGAGGTGAGAGCCCTGAATCGTGGCTTTCCAGTGGTGGAAAACTTGTGCAAATCCGATGTTGTTATGGGTGTGATTTGACCCTCCTTGTATTTTATTTCGTTTCTTCTTCTTTTTTGGCAGCTCTGTGTACAACAATCCCACTGAAGATGCTTTTGAGTGGCTTTCTGAGTGTCCCAGCCTGCAGGCCATTTTCGGCACGAAGATGGTGCACATCGGCCCAAAAAGTCTGATGTTCGGGTGAAGTGGAATTCAAGGCACACTCAGGTACAAATTTCGTCTCTCTAGCATTTCTAGTTCATGAGTTATTCTGAAACTTAGCTCGGGTGTTGTTTCAAATCATTCTTCGGATGGACATGTCTTGCCTTTGTTGTTGCTGGGCCCCGGCGCGTGGGCTAATTTGCCGGTGGTTGTAGCCCTATTCCGGGGCCGCTCGCCCCGCCTAGAAAATGGTCAGAGACACGGATCCACGATGAGGTGAGAGCCCTGAATCGTGGCTTTCCAGTGGTGGAAAACTTGTGCAAATCCGATGTTGTTATGGGTGTGATTTGACCCTCCTTGTATTTTATTTAGTTTCTTCTTTTTTGGCAGCTCTGTGTACAAAAATCCCACTGAAGATGCTTTTGAGTGGCTTTCTGAGTGTCCCAGCCTGCAGGCCATTTCCGGCACGAAGATGGTGCACATCGGCCCAAAAAGTCTGATGTTCGGGTGAAGTGGAATTCAAGGCACACTCAGGTACAAATTTCGTCTCTCTAGCATTTCTAGTTCATGAGTTATTCTGAAACTTAGCTCGGGTGTTGTTTCAAATCATTCTTCGGATGGACATGTCTTGCCTTTGTTGTTGCTGGGCCCCGGCGCGTGGGCTAATTTGCCGGTGGTTGTAGCCCTATTCCGGGGCCGCTCGCCCCGCCTAGAAAATGGTCAGAGACACGGATCCACAACGAGGTGAGAGCCCTGAATCGTGGCTTTCCAGTGGTGGAAAACTTGTGCAAATCCGATGTTGTTATGGGTGTGATTTGACCCTCCTTGTATTTTATTTCGTTTCTTCTTCTTTTTTGGCAGCTCTGTGTACAAAAATCCCACTGAAGATGCTTTTGAGTGGCTTTCTGAGTGTCCCAGCCTGCAGGCCATTTCCGGCACGAAGATGGTGCACATCGGCCCAAAAAGTCTGATGTTCGGGTGAAGTGGAATTCAAGGCACACTCAGGTACAAATTTCGTCTCTCTAGCATTTCTAGTTCATGAGTTATTCTGAAACTTAGCTCGGGTGTTGTTTCAAATCATTCTTCGGATGGACATGTCTTGCCTTTGTTGTTGCTGGGCCCCGGCGCGTGGGCTAATTTGCCGGTGGTTGTAGCCCTATTCCGGGGCCGCTCGCCCCGCCTAGAAAATGGTCAGAGACACGGATCTACGACGAGGTGAGAGCCCTGAATCGTGGCTTTCCAGTGGTGGAAAACTTGTGCAAATCCGATGTTGTTATGGGTGTGATTTGACCCTCCTTGTGTTTTATTTCGTTTCTTCTTCTTTTTTGGCAGCTCTGAGTACAAAAATCCCACTGAAGATGCTTTTGAGTGGCTTTCTGAGTGTCCCAGCCTGCAGGCCATTTCCGGCACGAAAATGGTGCACATCGGCCCAAAAAGTCTGATGTTCGGGTGAAGTGGAATTCAAGGCACACTCAGGTACAAATTTCGTCTCTCTAGCATTTCTAGTTCATGAGTTATTCTGAAACTTAGCTCGGGTGTTGTTTCAAATCATTCTTCGGATGGACATGTCTTGCCTTTGTTGTTGCTGGTCCCCGGCGCGTGAGCTAATTTGCCGGTGGTTGTAGCCCTATTCCGGGGCCGCTCGCCCCGCCTAGAAAATGGTCAGAGACACGGATCTACAACGAGGTGAGAGCCCTGAATCGTGGCTTTCCAGTGGTGGAAAACTTGTGCAAATCTGATGTTGTTATGGGTGTGATTTGACCCTCCTTGTATTTTATTTCGTTTCTTCTTCTTTTTTGGCAGCTCTGTGTACAAAAATCCCACTGAAGATGCTTTTGAGTGGCTTTCTGAGTGTCCCAGCCTGCAGGCCATTTCCGGCACGAAGATGGTGCACATCGGCCCAAAAAGTCCAATGTTCGGGTGAAGTGGAATTCAAGGCACACTCAGGTACAAATTTCGTCTCTCTAGCATTTCCAGTTCATGAGTTATTCTGAAACTTAGCTCGGGTGTTGTTTCAAATCATTCTTCGGATGGACATGTCTTGCCTTTGTTGTTGCTGGGCCCCGGCGCGTGGGCTAATTTGCCGGTGGTTGTAGCCCTATTCCGGGGCCGCTCGCCCCGCCTAGAAAATGGTCAGAGACACGGATCCACGACGAGGTGAGAGCCCTGAATCGTGGCTTTCCAGTGGTGGAAAACTTGTGCAAATCCAATGTTGTTATGGGTGTGATTTGACCCTCCTTGTATTTTATTTCGTTTCTTCTTCTTTTTTGGCAGCTCTGTGTACAAAAATCCCACTGAAGATGCTTTTGAGTGGCTTTCTGAGTGTCCCAGCCTGCAGGCCATTTCCGGCACGAAGATGGTGCACATCGGCCCAAAAAGTCTGATGTTCGGGTGAAGTGGAATTCAAGGCACACTCAGGTACAAATTTCGTCTCTCTAGCATTTCTAGTTCATGAGTTATTCTGAAACTTAGCTCGGGTGTTGTTTCAAATCATTCTTCGGATGGACATGTCTTGCCTTTGTTGTTGCTGGGCCCCGGCGCGTGGGCTAATTTGCCGGTGGTTGTAGCCCTATTCCGGGGCCGCTCGCCCCGCCTAGAAAATGGTCAGAGACACGGATCCACGACGAGGTGAGAGCCCTGAATCGTGGCTTTCCAGTGGTGGAAAACTTGTGCAAATCCGATGTTGTTATGGGTGTGATTTGACCCTCCTTGTATTTTATTTAGTTTCTTCTTCTTTTTTGGCAGCTCTGTGTACAAAAATCCCACTGAAGATGCTTTTGAGTGGCTTTCTGAGTGTCCCAGCCTGCAGGCCATTTCCGGCACGAAGATGGTGCACATCGGCCCAAAAAGTCTAATGTTCGGGTGAAGTGGAATTCAAGGCACACTCAGGTACAAATTTCGTCTCTCTAGCATTTCCAGTTCATGAGTTATTCTGAAACTTAGCTCGGGTGTTGTTTCAAATCATTCTTCGGATGGACATGTCTTGCCTTTGTTGTTGCTGGGCCCCGGCGCGTGGGCTAATTTGCCGGTGGTTGTAGCCCTATTCCGGGGCCGCTCGCCCCACCTAGAAAATGGTCAGAGACACGGATCTACAACGAAGTGAGAGCCCTGATTCGTGGCTTTCCAGTGGTGGAAACCTTGTGCAAATCCGATGTTGTTATGGGTGTGATTGGACCCTCCTTGTATTTTATTTCGTTTCTTCTTATTTTTGTGCAGCTCTGTGAACAAAAATCCCACTGAAGATGCTTTTGAGTGGCTTTCTGAGTGTCCCAGCCTGCAGGCCATTTCCGGCACGAAGATGGTGCACATCGGCCCAGAAAGTCTGATGTTCGGGTGAAGTGGAATTCAAGGCACACTTAGGTACAAATTTCGTCTCTCTAGCATTTCTAGTTCATGAGTTATTCTGAAACTTAGCTCGGGTGTTGTTTCAAATCATTCTTCGGATGGACATGTCTTGCCTTTGTTGTGTCTGGGCCCCGTCGCGTGGGCTAATTTGCCGGTGGTTGTAGCCCTATTCCGGGGCCGCTCGCCCCGCCTAGAAAATGGTCAAAAACACGAATCTACAACGAGGTGAGAGCCCTGAATCGTGGCTTTCCAGTGGTGGAAAACTTGTGCAAATCCGATGTTGTTATGGGTGTGATTTGACCCTCCTTGTATTTTATTTCGTTTCTTCTTCTTTTTTGGCAGCTCTGTGTACAAAAATCCCACTGAAGATGCTTTTGAGTGGCTTTCTGAGTGTCCCAGCCTGCAGGCCATTTCCGGCACGAAGATGGTGCACATCGGCCCAAAAAGTCTGATGTTCGGGTGAAGTGGAATTCAAGGCACACTCAGGTACAAATTTCGTCTCTCTAGCATTTCTAGTTCATGAGTTATTCTGAAACTTAGCTCGGGTGTTGTTTCAAATCATTCTTCGGATGGACATGTCTTGCCTTTGTTGTTGCTGGGCCCCGGCGCGTGGGCTAATTTGCCGGTGGTTGTAGCCCTATTCCGGGGCCGCTCGCCCCGCCTAGAAAATGGTCAGAGACACGGATCTACGACGAGGTGAGAGCCCTGAATCGTGGCTTTCCAGTGTTGGAAAACTTTTGCAAATCCGATGTTGTTATGGGTGTGATTTGACCCTCCTTGTATTTTATTTCGTTTCTTCTTCTTTTTTGGCAGCTCTGTGTACAAAAATCCCACTGAAGATGCTTTTGAGTGGCTTTCTGAGTGTCCCAGCCTGCAGGCCATTTCCGGCACGAAGATGGTGCACATCGGCCCAGAAAGTCTGATGTTCGGGTGAAGTGGAATTCAAGGCACACTCAGGTACAAATTTCGTCTCTCTAGCATTTCTAGTTCATGAGTTTTTCTCAAACTTAGCTCGGGTGTTGTTTCAAATCATTCTTCGGATGGACATATGTCTTGCCTTTGTTGTTGCTCGGCCCCGGCGCGTGGGCTAACTTGCCGGTGGTTGTAGCCCTATTCCGGGGCCGCTCGCCCCGCCTAGAAAATGCTCAGAAACACGGATCCACGACGAGGTGAGAGCCCTGATTCGTGGCTTTCCAGTGGTGGAAACCTTGTGCAAATCCGATGTTGTTATGGGTGTGATTGGACCCTCCTTGTATTTTATTTCGTTTCTTCTTCTTTTTGTGCAGCTCTGTGTACAAAAATCCCACTGAAGATGCTTTTGAGTGGCTTTCTTAGTGTCCCAGCCTGCAGGCCATTTCCGGCACGAAGATGGTGCACATCGGCCCAAAAAGTCTAATGTTCGGGTGAAGTGGAATTCAAGGCACACTCAGGTACAAATTTCGTCTCTCTAGCATTTCTAGTTCATGAGTTATTCTGAAACTTAGCTCGGGTGTTGTTTCAAATCATTCTTCGGATGGACATGTCTTGCCTTTGTTGTTGCTGGGCCCCGGCGCGTGGGCTAATTTGCCGGTGGTTGTAGCCCTATTCCGGGGCCGCTCGCCCCGCCTAGAAAATGGTCAGAGACACGGATCCACGACGAGGTGAGAGCCCTGAATCGTGGCTTTCCAGTGGTGGAAAACTTGTGCAAATCCGATGTTGTTATGGGTGTGATTTGACCCTCCTTGTATTTTATTTCGTTTCTTCTTCTTTTTTGGCAGCTCTGTGTACAAAAATCCCACTGAAGATGCTTTTGAGTGGCTTTCTGAGTGTCCCAGCCTGCAGGCCATTTCCGGCACGAAGATGGTGCACATCGGCCCAAAAAGTCTAATGTTCGGGTGAAGTGGAATTCAAGGCACACTCAGGTACAAATTTCGTCTCTCTAGCATTTCTAGTTCATGAGTTATTCTGAAACTTAGCTCGGGTGTTGTTTCAAATCATTCTTCGGATGGACATGTCTTGCCTTTGTTGTTGCTGGGCCCCGGCGCGTGGGCTAATTTGCCGGTGGTTGTAGCCCTATTCCGGGGCCGCTCGCCCCGCCTAGAAAATGGTCAGAGACACGGATCCACGACGAGGTGAGAGCCCTGAATCGTGGCTTTCCAGTGGTGGAAAACTTGTGCAAATCCGATGTTGTTATGGGTGTGATTTGACCCTCCTTGTATTTTATTTCGTTTCTTCTTCTTTTTTGGCAGCTCTGTGTACAAAAATCCCACTGAAGATGCTTTTGAGTGGCTTTCTGAGTGTCCCAGCCTGCAGGCCATTTCCGGCACGAAGATGGTGCACATCGGCCCAAAAAGTCTAATGTTCGGGTGAAGTGGAATTCAAGGCACACTCAGGTACAAATTTCGTCTCTCTAGCATTTCTAGTTCATGAGTTATTCTGAAACTTAGCTCGGGTGTTGTTTCAAATCAATTAATCGGATGGACATGTCTTACCTTTGTTGTTGCTCGGCCCCGGCGCGTGGGCTAACTTGCCGGTGGTTGTAGCCCTATTCCGGGGCCGCTCGCCCCGCCTAGAAAATGCTCAGAGACACGGATCTACAACGAAGTGAGAGCCCTGATTCGTGGCTTTCCAGTGGTGGAAACCTTGTGCAAATCCGATGTTGTTATGGGTGTGATTTGACCCTCCTTGTATTTTATTTCGTTTCTTCTTCTTTTTTGGCAGCTCTGTGTACAAAAATCCCACTGAAGATGCTTTTGAGTGGCTTTCTGAGTGTCCCAGCCTGCAGGCCATTTCCGGCACGAAGATGGTGCACATCGGCCCAAAAAGTCTAATGTTCGGGTGAAGTGGAATTCAAGGCACACTCAGGTACAAATTTCGTCTCTCTAGCATTTCTAGTTCATGAGTTATTCTGAAACTTAGCTCGGGTGTTGTTTCAAATCATTTATTCGGATGGACATGTCTTGCCTTTGTTGTTGCTCGGCCCCGGCGCGTGGGCTAACTTGCCGGTGGTTGTAGCCCTATTCCGGGGCCGCTCGCCCCGCCTAGTAAATGCTCAGAGACACGGATCTACAACGAAGTGAGAGCCCTGATTCGTGGCTTTCCAGTGGTGGAAACTTTGTGCAAATCCGATGTTGTTATGGGTGTGATTGGACCCTCCTTGTATTTTATTTCGTTTCTTCTTCTTTTTGTGCAGCTCTGTGTACAAAAATCCCACTGAAGATGCTTTTGAGTGGCTTTCTGAGTGTCCCAGCCTGCAGGCCATTTCCGGCACGAAGATGGTGCACATCGGCCCAGAAAGTCTGATGTTCGGGTGAAGTGGAATTCAAGGCACACTCAGGTACAAATTTCGTCTCTCTAGCATTTCTAGTTCATGAGTTATTCTCAAACTTAGCTCGGGTGTTGTTTCAAATCATTCTTCGGATGGACATATGTCTTGCCTTTGTTGTTGCTCGGCCCCGGCGCGTGGGCTAACTTGCCGGTGGTTGTAGCCCTATTCCGGGGCCGCTCGCCCCGCCTAGAAAATGCTCAGAAACACGGATCCACGACGAGGTGAGAGCCCTGATTCGTGGCTTTCCAGTGGTGGAAACCTTTTGCAAATCCGATGTTGTCATGGGTGTGATTGGACCCTCCTTGTATTTTATTTCGTTTCTTCTTCTTTTTGTGCAGCTCTGTGTACAAAAATCCCACTGAAGATGCTTTTGAGTGGCTTTCTGAGTGTCCCAGCCTGCAGGCCATTTCCGGCACGAAGATGGTGCACATCGGCCCAAAAAGTCTGATGTTCGGGTGAAGTGGAATTCAAGGCACACTCAGGTACAAATTTCGTCTCTCTAGCATTTCTAGTTCATGAGTTATTCTGAAACTTAGCTCGGGTGTTGTTTCAAATCATTCTTCGGATGGACATGTCTTGCCTTTGTTGTTGCTGGGCCCCGGCGCGTGGGCTAATTTGCCGGTGGTTGTAGCCCTATTCCGGGGCCGCTCGCCCCGCCTAAAAAATGGTCAGAGACACGGATCCACAACGAGGTGAGAGCCCTGAATCGTGGCTTTCCAGTGGTGGAAAACTTGTGCAAATCCGATGTTGTTATGGGTGTGATTTGACCCTCCTTGTATTTTATTTCGTTTCTTCTTCTTTTTTGGCAGCTCTGTGTACAAAAAACCCACTGAAGATGCTTTTGAGTGGCTTTCTGAGTGTCCCAGCCTGCAGGCCATTTCCGGCCCGAAGATGGTGCACATCGGCCCAAAAAGTCTGATGTTCGGGTGAAGTGGAATTCAAGGCACACTCAGGAACAAATTTCGTCTCTCTAGCATTTCTAGTTCATGAGTTATTCTGAAACTTAGCTCGGGTGTTGTTTCAAATCATTCTTCGGATGGACATGTCTTGCCTTTGTTGTTGCTGGGCCCCGGCGCGTGGGCTAATTTGCCGGTGGTTGTAGCCCTATTCCGGGGCCGCTCGCCCCGCCTAGAAAATGGTCAGAGACACGGATCCACGACGAGGTGAGAGCCCTGAATCGTGGCTTTCCAGTGGTGGAAAACTTGTGCAAATCCGATGTTGTTATGGGTGTGATTTGACCCTCCTTGTATTTTATTTCGTTTCTTCTTCTTTTTTGGCAGCTCTGTGTACAAAAATCCCACTGAAGATGCTTTTGAGTGGCTTTCTGAGTGTCCCAGCCTGCAGGCCATTTCCGGCACGAAGATGGTGCACATCGGCCCAAAAAGTCTGATGTTCGGGTGAAGTGGAATTCAAGGCACACTCAGGTACAAATTTCGTCTCTCTAGCATTTCTAGTTCATGAGTTATTCTGAAACTTAGCTCGGGTGTTGTTTCAAATCATTCTTCGGATGGACATGTCTTGCCTTTGTTGTTGCTGGGCCCCGGCGCGTGGGCTACTTTGCCGGTGGTTGTAGCCCTATTCCGGGGCCGCTTGCCCCGCCTAGAAAATGGTCAGAGACACGGATCCACGACGAGGTGAGAGCCCTGAATCGTGGCTTTCCAGTGGTAGAAAACTTGTGCAAATCCGATGTTGTTATGGGTGTGATTTGACCCTCCTTGTATTTTATTTCGTTTCTTCTTCTTTTTTGGCAGCTCTGTGTACAAAAATCCCACTGAAGATGCTTTTGAGTGGCTTTCTGAGTGTCCCAGCCTGCAGGCCATTTCCGGCACGAAGATGGTGCACATCGGCCCAAAAAGTCTGATGTTCGGGTGAAATGGAATTCAAGGCACACTCTGGTACAAATTTCGTCTCTCTAGCATTTCTAGTTCATGAGTTATTCTGAAACTTAGCTCGGGTGTTGTTTCAAATCATTCTTCGGATGGACATGTCTTGCCTTTGTTGTTGCTGGGCCCCGGCGCTTGGGCTAATTTGCCGGTGGTTGTAGCCCTATTCCGGGGCCGCTCGCCCCGCCTAGAAAATGGTCAGAGACACGGATCCACGACGAGGTGAGAGCCCTAAATCGTGGCTTTCCAGTGGTGGAAAACTTGTGCAAATCCGATGTTGTTATGGGTGTGATTTGACCCTCCTTGTATTTTATTTCGTTTCTTCTTCTTTTTTGGCAGCTCTGTGTACAAAAATCCCACTGAAGATGCTTTTGAGTGGCTTTCTGAGTGTCCCTGCCTGCAGGCCATTTCCGGCACGAAGATGGTGCACATCGGCCCAAAAAGTCTGATGTTCGGGTGAAGTGGAATTCAAGGCACACTCAGGTACAAATTTCGTCTCTCTAGCATTTCTAGTTCATGAGTTATTCTGAAACTTAGCTCGGGTGTTGTTTCAAATCATTCTTCGGATGGACATGTCTTGCCTTTGTTGTTGCTGGGCCCCGGCGCGTGGGCTAATTTGCCGGTGGTTGTAGCCTTATTCCGGGGCCGATCGCCCCGCCTAGAAAATGGTCAGAGACACGGATCTACGACGAGGTGAGAGCCCTGAATCGTGGCTTTCCAGTGGTAGAAAACTTGTGCAAATCCGATGTTGTTATGGGTGTGATTTGACCCTCCTTGTATTTTATTTCGTTTCTTCTTCTTTTTTGGCAGCTCTGTGTACAAAAATCCCACTGAAGATGCTTTTGAGTGGCTTTCTGAGTGTCCCAGCCTGCAGGCCATTTCCGGCACGAAGATGGTGCACATCGGCCCAAAAAGTCTGATGTTCGGGTGAAGTGGAATTCAAGGCACACTCAGGTACAAATTTCGTCTCTCTAGCATTTCTAGTTCATGAGTTATTCTGAAACTTAGCTCGGGTGTTGTTTCAAATCATTCTTCGGATGGACATGTCTTGCCTTTGTTGTTGCTGGGCCCCGGCGCGTGGGCTAATTTGCCGGTGGTTGTAGCCCTATTCCGGGGCCGCTCGCCCCGCCTAGAAAATGGTCAGAGTCACAGATCTACGACGAGGTGAGAGCCCTGAATCGTGGCTTTCCAGTGGTGGAAAACTTGTGCAAATCCGATGTTGTTATGGGTGTGATTTGACCCTCCTTGTATTTTATTTCGTTTCTTCTTCTTTTTTGGCAGCTCTGTGTACAAAAATCCCACTGAAGATGCTTTTGAGTGGCTTTCTGAGTGTCCCAGCCTGCAGGCCATTTCCGGCACGAAGATGGTGCACATCGGCCCAAAAAGTCTAATGTTCGGGTGAAGTGGAATTCAAGGCACACTCAGGTACAAATTTCGTCTCTCTAGCATTTCTAGTTCATGAGTTATTCTGAAACTTAGCTCGGGTGTTGTTTCAAATCATTCTTCGGATGGACATGTCTTGCCTTTGTTGTTGCTGGGCCCCGGCGCTTGGGCTAATTTGCCGGTGGTTGTAGCCCTATTCCGGGGCCGCTCGCCCCGCCTAGAAAATGGTCAGAGACACGGATATACGACGAGGTGAGAGCCCTGAATCGTGGCTTTCCAGTGGTAGAAAACTTGTGCAAATCCGATGTTGTTATGGGTGTGATTTGACCCTCCTTGTATTTTATTTCGTTTCTTCTTCTTTTTTGGCAGCTCTGTGTACAAAAATCCCACTGAAGATGCTTTTGAGTGGCTTTCTGAGTGTCCCAGCCTGCAGGCCATTTCCGGCACGAAGATGGTGCACATCGGCCCAAAAAGTCTAATGTTCGGGTGAAGTGGAATTCAAGGCACACTCAGGTACAAATTTCGTCTCTCTAGCATTTCTAGTTCATGAGTTATTCTGAAACTTAGCTCGGGTGTTGTTTCAAATCATTCTTCGGATGGACATGTCTTGCCTTTGTTGTTGCTGGGCCCCGGCGCGTGGGCTAATTTGCCGGTGGTTGTAGCCCTATTCCGGGGCCGCTCGCCCCGCCTAGAAAATGGTCAGAGACACGGATCTACGACGAGGTGAGAGCCCTGAATCGTGGCTTTCCAGTGGTGGAAAACTTGTGCAAATCCGATGTTGTTATGGGTGTGATTTGACCCTCCTTGTATTTTATTTCGTTTCTTCTTCTTTTTTGGCAGCTCTGTGTACAAAAATCCCACTGAAGATGCTTTTGAGTGGCTTTCTGAGTGTCCCAGCCTGCAGGCCATTTCCGGCACGAAGATGGTGCACATCGGCCCAAAAAGTCTAATGTTCGGGTGAAGTGGAATTCAAGGCACACTCAGGTACAAATTTCGTCTCTCTAGCATTTCTAGTTCATGAGTTATTCTGAAACTTAGCTCGGGTGTTGTTTCAAATCATTCTTCGGATGGACATGTCTTGCCTTTGTTGTTGCTGGGCCCCGGCGCGTGGGCTAATTTGCCGGTGGTTGTAGCCCTATTCCGGGGCCGCTCGCCCCGCCTAGAAAATGGTCAGAGACACGGATCCACGACGAGGTGAGAGCCCTGAATCGTGGCTTTCCAGTGGTGGAAAACTTGTGCAAATCCGATGTTGTTATGGGTGTGATTTGACCCTCCTTGTATTTTATTTCGTTTCTTCTTCTTTTTTGGCAGCTCTGTGTACAAAAATCCCACTGAAGATGCTTTTGAGTGGCTTTCTGAGTGTCCCAGCCTGCAGGCCATTTCCGGCACGAAGATGGTGCACATCGGCCCAAAAAGTCTGATGTTCGGGTGAAGTGGAATTCAAGGCACACTCAGGTACAAATTTCGTCTCTCTAGCATTTCTAGTTCATGAGTTATTCTGAAACTTAGCTCGGGTGTTGTTTCAAATCATTCTTCGGATGGACATGTCTTGCCTTTGTTGTTGCTGGGCCCCGGCGCGTGGGCTAATTTGCCGGTGGTTGTAGCCCTATTCCGGGGCCGCTCGCCCCGCCTAGAAAATGGTCAGAGACACGGATCCACGACGAGGTGAGAGCCCTGAATCGTGGCTTTCCAGTGGTGGAAAACTTGTGCAAATCCGATGTTGTTACGGGTGTGATTTGACCCTCCTTGTATTTTATTTCGTTTCTTCTTCTTTTTTGGCAGCTCTGTGTACAAAAATCCCACTGAAGATGCTTTTGAGTGGCTTTCTGAGTGTCCCAGCCTGCAGGCCATTTCCGGCACGAAGATGGTGCACATCGGCCCAAAAAGTCTGATGTTCGGGTGAAGTGGAATTCAAGGCACACTCAGGTACAAATTTCGTCTCTCTAGCATTTCTAGTTCATGAGTTATTCTGAAACTTAGCTCGGGTGTTGTTTCAAATCATTCTTCGGATGGACATGTCTTGCCTTTGTTGTTGCTGGGCCCCGGCGCGTGGGCTAATTTGCCGGTGGTTGTAGCCCTATTCCGGGGCCGCTCGCCCCGCCTAGAAAATGGTCAGAGACACGGATTTACGACGAGGTGAGAGCCCTGAATCGTGGCTTTCCAGTGGTGGAAAACTTGTGCAAATCCGATGTTGTTATGGGTGTGATTTGACCCTCCTTGTATTTTATTTCGTTTCTTCTTCTTTTTTGGCAGCTCTGTGTACAAAAATCCCACTGAAGATGCTTTTGAGTGGCTTTCTGAGTGTCCCAGCCTGCAGGCCATTTCCGGCACGAAGATGGTGCACATCGGCCCAAAAAGTCTGATGTTCGGGTGAAGTGGAATTCAAGGCACACTCAGGTACAAATTTCGTCTCTCTAGCATTTCTAGTTCATGAGTTATTCTGAAACTTAGCTCGGGTGTTGTTTCAAATCATTCTTCGGATGGACATGTCTTGCCTTTGTTGTTGCTGGGCCCCGGCGCGTGGGCTAATTTGCCGGTGGTTGTAGCCCTATTCCGGGGCCGCTCGCCCCGCCTAGAAAATGGTCAGAGACACGGATCCACGACGAGGTGAGAGCCCTGAATCGTGGCTTTCCAGTGGTGGAAAACTTGTGCAAATCCGATGTTGTTATGGGTGTGATTTGACCCTCCTTGTATTTTATTTCGTTTCTTCTTCTTTTTTGGCAGCTCTGTGTACAAAAATCCCACTGAAGATGCTTTTGAGTGGCTTTCTGAGTGTCCCAGCCTGCAGGCCATTTCCGGCACGAAGATGGTGCACATCGGCCCAAAAAGTCTGATGTTCGGGTGAAGTGGAATTCAAGGCACACTCAGGTACAAATTTCGTCTCTCTAGCATTTCTAGTTCATGAGTTATTCTGAAACTTAGCTCGGGTGTTGTTTCAAATCATTCTTCGGATGGACATGTCTTGCCTTTGTTGTTGCTGGGCCCCGGCGCGTGGGCTAATTTGCCGGTGGTTGTAGCCCTATTCCGGGGCCGCTCGCCCCGCCTAGAAAATGGTCAGAGACACGGATCCACGACGAGGTGAGAGCCCTGAATCGTGGCTTTCCAATGGTGGAAAACTTGTGCAAATCCGATGTTGTTATGGGTGTGATTTGACCCTCCTTGTATTTTATTTCGTTTCTTCTTCTTTTTTGGCAGCTCTGTGTACAAAAATCCCACTGAAGATGCTTTTGAGTGGCTTTCTGAGTGTCCCAGCCTGCAGGCCATTTCCGGCACGAAGATGGTGCACATCGGCCCAAAAAGTCTAATGTTCGGTTGAAGTGGAATTCAAGGCACACTCAGGTACAAATTTCGTCTCTCTAGCATTTCTAGTTCATGAGTTATTCTGAAACTTAGCTCGGGTGTTGTTTCAAATCATTCTTCGGATGGACATGTCTTGCCTTTGTTGTTGCTGGGCCCCGGCGCGTGGGCTAATTTGCCGGTGGTTGTAGCCCTATTCCGGGGCCGCTCGCCCCGCCTAGAAAATGGTCAGAGACACGGATCTACAACGAGGTGAGAGCCCTGAATCGTGGCTTTCCAGTGGTGGAAACCTTGTGCAAATCCGATGTTGTTATGGGTGTGATTTGACCCTCCTTGTACTTTATTTCGTTTCTTCTTCTTTTTTGGCAGCTCTGTGTACAAAAATCCCACTGAAGATGCTTTTGAGTGGCTTTCTGAGTGTCCCAGCCTGCAGGCCATTTCCGGCACGAAGATGGTGCACATCGGCCCAAAAAGTCTGATGTTCGGGTGAAGTGGAATTCAAGGCACACTCAGGTACAAATTTCGTCTCTCTAGCATTTCTAGTTCATGAGTTATTCTGAAACTTAGCTCGGGTGCTGTTTCAAATCATTCTTCGGATGGACATGTCTTGCCTTTGTTGTTGGTGGGCCCCGGCGCGTGGGCTAATTTGCCGGTGGTTGTAGCCCTATTCCGGGGCCGCTCGCCCCGCCTAGAAAATGGTCAGAGACACGGATCTACGACGAGGTGAGAGCCCTGAATCGTGGCTTTCCATTGGTGGAAAACTTGTGCAAATCCGATGTTGTTATGGGTGTGATTTGACCCTCCTTGTATTTTATTTCGTTTCTTCTTCTTTTTTGACAGCTCTGTGTACAAAAATCCCACTGAAGATGCTTTTGAGTGGCTTTCTGAGTGTCCCAGCCTGCAGGCCATTTCCGGCACGAAGATGGTGAACATCGGCCCAAAAAGTCTGATGTTCGGATGAAGTGGAATTCAAGGCACACTCAGGTACAAATTTCGTCTCTCTAGCATTTCTAGTTCATGAGTTATTCTGAAACTTAGCTCGGGTGTTGTTTCAAATCATTCTTCGGATGGACATGTCTTGCCTTTGTTGTTGCTGGGCCCCGGCGCGTGGGGTAATTTGCCGGTGGTTGTAGCCCTATTCCGGGGCGGCTCGCCCCGCCTAGAAAATGGTCAGAGACACGGATCCACGACGACGTGAGAGCCCTGAATCGTGGCTTTCAAGTGGTGGAAAACTTGAGCAAATCCGATGTTGTAATGGGTGTGATTTGACCCTCCTTGTATTTTATTTCGTTTCTTCTTCTTTTTTGGCAGCTCTGTGTACAAAAATCCCACTGAAGATGCTTTTGAGTGGCTTTCTGAGTGTCCCAGCCTGCAGGCCATTTCCGGCACGAAGATGGTGCACATCGGCCCAAAAAGTCTGATGTTCGGGTGAAGTGGAATTCAAGGCACACTCAGGTACAAATTTCGTCTCTCTGGCATTTCTAGTTCATGAGTTATTCTGAAACTTAGCTCGGGTGTTGTTTCAAATCATTCTTCGGATGGACATGTCTTGCCTTTGTTGTTGCTGGGCCCCGGCGCGTGGGCTAATTTGCCGGTGGTTGTAGCCCTATTCCGGGGCCGCTCGCCCCGCCTAGAAAATGGTCAGAGACACGGATCCACGACGAGGTGAGAGCCCTGAATCGTGGCTTTCAAGTGGTGGAAAACTTGTGCAAATCCGATGTTGTTATGGGTGTGATTTGACCCTCCTTGTATTTTATTTCGTTTCTTCTTCTTTTTTGGCAGCTCTGTGTACAAAAATCCCACTGAAGATGCTTTTGAGTGGCTTTCTGAGTGTCCCAGCCTGCAGGCCATTTCCGGCACGAAGATGGTGCACATCGGCCCAAAAAGTCTGATGTTCGGGTGAAGTGGAATTCAAGGCACACTCAGGTACAAATTTCGTCTCTCTAGCATTTCTAGTTCATGAGTTATTCTGAAACTTAGCTCGGGTGTTGTTTCAAATCATTCTTCGGATGGACATGTCTTGCCTTTGTTGTTGCTGGGCCCCGGCGCGTGGGCTAATTTGCCGGTGGTTGTAGCCCTATTCCGGGGCCGCTCGCCCCGCCTAGAAAATGGTCAGAGACACGGATCTACGACGAGGTGAGAGCCCTGAATCGTGGCTTTCAAGTGGTGGAAAACTTGTGCAAATCCGATGTTGTTATGGGTGTGATTTGACCCTCCTTGTATTTTATTTCGTTTCTTCTTCTTTTTTGGCAGCTCTGTGTACAAAAATCCCACTGAAGATGCTTTTGAGTGGCTTTCTGAGTTTCCCAGCCTGCAGGCCATTTCCGGCACGAAGATGGTGCACATCGGCCCAAAAAGTCTAATGTTCGGGTGAAGTGGAATTCAAGGCACACTCAGGTACAAATTTCGTCTCTCTAGCATTTCTAGTTCATGAGTTATTCTGAAACTTAGCTCTGGTGTTGTTTCAAATCATTCTTCGGATGGACATGTCTTGCCTTTGTTGTTGCTGGGCCCCGGCGCGTGGGCTAATTTGCCGGTGGTTGTAGCTCTTTTCCGGGGCCGCTCGCCCCGCCTAGAAAATGGTCAGAGACACGGATCCACGACGAGGTGAGAGCCCTGAATCGTGGCTTTCAAGTGGTGGAAAACTTGTGCAAATCCGATGTTGTTATGGGTGTGATTTGACCCTCCTTGTATTTTATTTCGTTTCTTCTTCTTTTTTGGCAGCTCTGTGTACAAAAATCCCACTGAAGATGCTTTTGAGTGGCTTTCTGAGTGTCCCAGCCTGCAGGCCATTTCCGGCACGAAGATGGTGCACATCGGCCCAAAAAGTCTAATGTTCGGGTGAAGTGGAATTCAAGGCACACTCAGGTACAAATTTCGTCTCTCTAGCATTTCTAGTTCATGAGTTATTCTGAAACTTAGCTCGGGTGTTGTTTCAAATCATTCTTCGGATGGACATGTCTTGCCTTTGTTGTTGCTGGGCCCCGGCGCGTGGGCTAATTTGCCGGTGGTTGTAGCCCTATTCCGGGGCCGCTCGCCCCGCCTAGAAAATGGTCAGAGACACGGATCCACAACGAGGTGAGAGCCCTGAATCGTGGCTTTCAAGTGGTGGAAAACTTGTGCAAATCCGATGTTGTTATGGGTGTGATTTGACCCTCCTTGTATTTTATTTCGTTTCTTCTTCTTTTTTGGCAGCTCTGTGTACAAAAATCCCACTGAAGATGCTTTTGAGTGGCTTTCTGAGTGTCCCAGCCTGCAGGCCATTTCCGGGACGAAGATGGTGCACATCGGCCCAAAAAGTCTAATGTTCGGGTGAAGTGGAATTCAAGGCACACTCAGGTACAAATTTCGTTTCTCTAGCATTTCTAGTTCATGAGTTATTCTGAAACTTAGCTCTGGTGTTGTTTCAAATCATTCTTCGGATGGACATGTCTTGCCTTTGTTGTTGCTGGGCCCCGGCGCGTGGGCTAATTTGCCGGTGGTTGTAGCCCTATTCCGGGGCCGCTCGCCCCGCCTAGAAAATGGTCAGAGACACGGATCCACGTCGAGGTGAGAGCCCTGAATCGTGGCTTTCCAGTGGTGGAAAACTTGTGCAAATCCGATGTTGTTATGGGTGTGATTTGACCCTCCTTGTATTTTATTTCGTTTCTTCTTCTTTTTTGGCAGCTCTGTGTACAAAAATCCCACTGAAGATGCTTTTGAGTGGCTTTCTGAGTGTCCCAGCCTGCAGGCCATTTCCGGCACGAAGATGGTGCACATCGGCCCAAAAAGTCTGATGTTCGGGTGAAGTGGAATTCAAGGCACACTCAGGTACAAATTTCGTCTCTCTAGCATTTCTAGTTCATGAGTTATTCTGAAACTTAGCTCTGGTGTTGTTTCAAATCATTCTTCGGATGGACATGTCTTGCCTTTGTTGTTGCTCGGCCCCGTCGCGTGGGCTAACTTGCCGGTGGTTGTAGCCCTATTCCGGGGCCGCTCGCCCCGCCAAGAAAATGCTCAGAGACACGATCTACGACGAGGTGAGAGCCCTGAATCGTGGCTTTCCAGTGGTGGAAACTTTGTGCAACTCCGATGTTGTTATGGGTGTGATTTGACCCTCCTTGTATTTTATTTCGTTTCTTCTTCTTTTTGTGCAGCTCTGTGTACAAAAATCCCACTGAAGATGCTTTTGAGTGGCTTTCTGAGTGTCCCAGCCTGCAGGCCATTTCCGGCACGAAGATGGTGCACATCGGCCCAAAAAGTCTGATGTTCGGGTGAAGTGGAATTCAAGGCACACTCAGGTACAAATTTCGTCTCTCTAGCATTTCTAGTTCATGAGTTATTCTGAAACTTAGCTCGGGTGTTGTTTCAAATCATTCTTCGGATGGACATGTCTTGCTTTTGTTGTTGCTGGGCCCCGGCGCGTGGGCTAATTTGCCGGTGGTTGTAGCCCTATTCCGGGGCCGCTCGCCCCGCCTAGAAAATGGTCAGAGACACGGATCTACAACGAGGTGAGAGCCCTGAATCGTGGCTTTCCAGTGGTGGAAAACTTGTGCAAATCCGATGTTGTTATGGGTGTGATTTGAACCTCCTTGTATTTTATTTCGTTTCTTCTTCTTTTTTGGCAGCTCTGTGTACAAAAATCCCACTGAAGATGCTTTTGAGTGGCTTTCTGAGTGTCCCAGCCTGCAGGCCATTTCCGGCACGAAGATGGTGCACATCGGCCCAAAAAGTCTAATGTTCGGGTGAAGTGGAATTCAAGGCACACTCAGGTACAAATTTCGTCTCTCTAGCATTTCTAGTTCATGAGTTATTCTGAAACTTAGCTCGGGTGTTGTTTCAAATCATTCTTCGGATGGACATGTCTTGCCTTTGTTGTTGCTGGGCCCCGGCGCGTGGGCTAATTTGCCGGTGGTTGTAGCCCTATTCCGGGGCCGCTCGCCCCGCCTAGAAAATGGTCAGAGACACGTATCTACGACGAGGTGAGAGCCCTGAATCGTGGCTTTCCAGTGGTGGAAAACTTGTGCAAATCCGATGTTGTTATGGGTGTGATTTGACCCTCCTTGTATTTTATTTCGTTTCTTCTTCTTTTTTGGCAGCTCTGTGTACAAAAATCCCACTGAAGATGCTTTTGAGTGGCTTTCTGAGTGTCCCAGCCTGCAGGCCATTTCCGGCACGAAGATGGTGCACATCGGCCCAAAAAGTCTAATGTTCGGGTGAAGTGGAATTCAAGGCACACTCAGGTACAAATTTCGTCTCTCTAGCATTTCTAGTTCATGAGTTATTCTGAAACTTAGCTCGGGTGTTGTTTCAAATCATTCTTCGGATGGACATGTCTTGCCTTTGTTGTTGCTGGGCCCCCGCGCGTGGGCTAATTTGCCGGTGGTTGTAGCCCTATTCCGGGGCCGCTCGCCCCGCTTAGAAAATAGTCAGAGACACGGATCTACGACGAGGTGAGAGCCCTGAATCGTGGCTTTCCAGTGGTGGAAAACTTGTGCAAATCCGATGTTGTTATGGGTGTGATTTGACCCTCCTTGTATTTTATTTCGTTTCTTCTTCTTTTTTGGCAGCTCTGTGTACAAAAATCCCACTGAAGATGCTTTTGAGTGGCTTTCTGAGTGTCCCAGCCTGCAGGCCATTTCCGGCACGAAGATGGTGCACATCGGCCCAAAAAGTCTGATGTTCGGGTGAAGTGGAATTCAAGGCACACTCAGGTACAAATTTCGTCTCTCTAGCATTTCTAGTTCATGAGTTATTCTGAAACTTAGCTCGGGTGTTGTTTCAAATCATTCTTCGGATGGACATGTCTCGCCTTTGTTGTTGCTGGGCCCCCGCGCGTGGGCTAATTTGCCGGTGGTTGTAGCCCTATTCCGGGGCCGCTCGCCCCGCCTAGAAAATAGTCAGAGACACGGATCTACGACGAGGTGAGAGCCCTGAATCGTGGCTTTCCAGTGGTGGAAAACTTGTGCAAATCCGATGTTGTTATGGGTGTGATTTGACCCTCCTTGTATTTTATTTCGTTTCTTCTTCTTTTTTGGCAGCTCTGTGTACAAAAATCCCACTGAAGATGCTTTTGAGTGGCTTTCTGAGTGTCCCAGCCTGCAGGCCATTTCCGGCACGAAGATGGTGCACATCGGCCCAAAAAGTCTAATGTTCGGGTGAAGTGGAATTCAAGGCACACTCAGGTACAAATTTCGTCTCTCTAGCATTTCTAGTTCATGAGTTATTCTGAAACTTAGCTCGGGTGTTGTTTCAAATCATTCTTCGGATGGACATGTCTTGCTTTTGTTGTTGCTGGGCCCCGGCGCGTGGGCTAATTTGCCGGTGGTTGTAGCCCTATTCCGGGGCCGCTCGCCCCGCCTAGAAAATGGTCAGAGACACGGATCCACAACGAGGTGAGAGCCCTGAATCGTGGCTTTCCAGTGGTGGAAACCTTGTGCAAATCCGATGTTGTTATGGGTGTGATTTGACCCTCCTTGTATTTTATTTCGTTTCTTCTTCTTTTTTGGCAGCTCTGTGTACAAAAATCCCACTGAAGATGCTTTTGAGTGGCTTTCTGAGTGTCCCAGCCTGCAGGCCATTTCCGGCACGAAGATGGTGCACATCGGCCCAAAAAGTCTGATGTTCGGGTGAAGTGGAATTCAAGGCACACTCAGGTACAAATTTCGTCTCTCTAGCATTTCTAGTTCATGAGTTATTCTGAAACTTAGCTCGGGTGTTGTTTCAAATCATTCTTCGGATGGACATGTCTTGCCTTTGTTGTTGCTGGGCCCCGGCGCGTGGGCTAATTTGCCGGTGGTTGTAGCCCTATTCCGGGGCCGCTCGCCCCGCCTAAAAAATGGTCAGAGACACGTATCTACGACGAGGTGAGAGCCCTGAATCGTGGCTTTCCAGTGGTGGAAAACTTGTGCAAATCCGATGTTGTTATGGGTGTGATTTGACCCTCCTTGTATTTTATTTCGTTTCTTCTTCTTTTTTGGCAGCTCTGTGTACAAAAATCCCACTGAAGATGCTTTTGAGTGGCTTTCTGAGTGTCCCAGCCTGCAGGCCATTTCCGGCACGAAGATGGTGCACATCGGCCCAAAAAGTCTAATGTTCGGGTGAAGTGGAATTCAAGGCACACTCAGGTACAAATTTCGTCTCTCTAGCATTTCTAGTTCATGAGTTATTCTGAAACTTAGCTCGGGTGTTGTTTCAAATCATTCTTCGGATGGACATGTCTTGCCTTTGTTGTTGCTGGGCCCCCGCGCGTGGGCTAATTTGCCGGTGGTTGTAGCCCTATTCCGGGGCCGCTCGCCCTGCCTAGAAAATAGTCAGAGACACGGATCTACGACGAGGTGAGAGCCCTGAATCGTGGCTTTCCAGTGGTGGAAAACTTGTGCAAATCCAATGTTGTTATGGGTGTGATTTGACCCTCCTTGTATTTTATTTCGTTTCTTCTTCTTTTTTGGCAGCTCTGTGTACAAAAATCCCACTGAAGATGCTTTTGAGTGGCTTTCTGAGTGTCCCAGCCTGCAGGCCATTTCCGGCACGAAGATGGTGCACATCGGCCCAAAAAGTCTGATGTTCGGGTGAAGTGGAATTCAAGGCACACTCAGGTACAAATTTCGTCTCTCTAGCATTTCTAGTTCATGAGTTATTCTGAAACTTAGCTCGGGTGTTGTTTCAAATCATTCTTCGGATGGACATGTCTTGCCTTTGTTGTTGCTGGGCCCCGGCGCGTGGGCTAATTTGCCGGTGGTTGTAGCCCTATTCCGGGGCCGCTCGCCCCGCCTAGAAAATGGTCAAAAACACAGATCCACAACGAGGTGAGAGCCCTGAATCGTGGCTTTCCAGTGGTGGAAAACTTGTGCAAATCCGATGTTGTTATGGGTGTGATTTGACCCTCCTTGTATTTTATTTCGTTTCTTCTTCTTTTTTGGCAGCTCTGTGTACAAAAATCCCACTGAAGATGCTTTTGAGTGGCTTTCTGAGTGTCCCAGCCTGCAGGCCATTTCCGGCACGAAGATGGTGCACATCGGCCCAGAATTCTGATGTTCGGGTGAAGTGGAATTCAAGGCACACTCAGGTACAAATTTCGTCTCTCTAGCATTTCTAGTTCATGAGTTATTCTCAAACTTAGCTCGGGTGTTGTTTCAAATCATTCTTCGGATGGACATGTCTTGCCTTTGTTGTTGCTGGGCCCCGGCGCGTGGGCTAATTTGCCGGTGGTTGTAGCCCTATTCCGGGGCCGCTCGCCCCGCCTAGAAAATGGTCAGAGACACGGATCTACGACGAGATGAGAGCCCTGAATCGTGGCTTTCCAGTGGTGGAAAACTTGTGCAAATCCGATGTTGTTATGGGTGTGATTTGACCCTCTTTGTATTTTATTTCGTTTCTTCTTCTTTTTTGGCAGCTCTGTGTACAAAAATCCCACTGAAGATGCTTTTGAGTGGCTTTCTGAGTGTCCCAGCCTGCAGGCCATTTCCGGCACGAAGATGGTGCACATCGGCCCAAAAAGTCTGATGTTCGGGTGAAGTGGAATTCAAGGCACACTCAGGTACAAATTTCGTCTCTCTAGCATTTCTAGTTCATGAGTTATTCTGAAACTTAGCTCGGGTGTTGTTTCAAATCATTCTTCGGATGGACATGTCTTGCCTTTGTTGTTGCTGGGCCCCCGCGCGTGGGCTAATTTGCCGGTGGTTGTAGCCCTATTCCGGGGCCGCTCGCCCCGCCTAGAAAATAATCAGAGACACGGATCTACGACGAGGTGAGAGCCCTGAATCGTGGCTTTCCAGTGGTGGAAAACTTGTGCAAATCCGATGTTGTTATGGGTGTGATTTGACCCTCCTTGTATTTTATTTCGTTTCTTCTTCTTTTTTGGCAGCTCTGTGTACAATAATCCCACTGAAGATGCTTTTGAGTGGCTTTCTGAGTGTCCCAGCCTGCAGGCCATTTCCGGCACGAAGATGGTGCACATCGGCCCAAAAAGTCTGATGTTCGGGTGAAGTGGAATTCAAGGCACACTCAGGTACAAATTTCGTCTCTCTAGCATTTCTAGTTCATGAGTTATTCTGAAACTTAGCTCGGGTGTTGTTTCAAATCATTCTTCGGATGGACATGTCTTGCCTTTGTTGTTGCTGGGCCCCGGCGCGTGGGCTAATTTGCCGGTGGTTGTAGCCCTATTCCGGGGCCGCTCGCCCCGCCTAGAAAATGGTCAGAGACACGTATCTACAACGAGGTGAGAGCCCTGAATCGTGGCTTTCCAGTGGTGGAAAACTTGTGCAAATCCGATGTTGTTATGGGTGTGATTTGACCCTCCTTGTATTTTATTTCGTTTCTTCTTCTTTTTTGGCAGCTCTGTGTACAAAAATCCCACTGAAGATGCTTTTGAGTGGCTTTCTGAGTGTCCCAGCCTGCAGGCCATTTCCGGCACGAAGATGGTGCACATCGGCTCAAAAAGTCTGATGTTCGGGTGAAGTGGAATTCAAGGCACACTCAGGTACAAATTTCGTCTCTCTAGCATTTCTAGTTCATGAGTTATTCTCAAACTTAGCTCGGGTGTTGTTTCAAATCATTCTTCGGATGGACATGTCTTGCCTTTGTTGTTGCTGGGCCCCCGCGCGTGGGCTAATTTGCCGGTGGTTGTAGCCCTATTCCGGGGCCGCTCGCCCCGCCTAGAAAATAGTCAGAGACACGGATCTACGACGAGGTGAGAGCCCTGAATCGTGGCTTTCCAGTGGTGGAAAACTTGTGCAAATCCGATGTTGTTATGGGTGTGATTTGACCCTCCTTGTATTTTATTTCGTTTCTTCTTCTTTTTTGGCAGCTCTGTGTACAAAAATCCCACTGAAGATGCTTTTGAGTGGCTTTCTGAGTGTCCCAGCCTGCAGGCCATTTCCGGCACGAAGATGGTGCACATCGGCCCAAAAAGTCTGATGTTCGGGTGAAGTGGAATTCAAGGCACACTCAGGTACAAATTTCGTCTCTCTAGCATTTCTAGTTCATGAGTTATTCTGAAACTTAGCTCGGGTGTTGTTTCAAATCATTCTTCGGATGGACATGTCTTGCCTTTGTTGTTGCTGGGCCCGGGCGCGTGGGCTAATTTGCCGGTGGTTGTAGCCCTATTCCGGGGCCGCTCGCCCCGCCTAGAAAATGGTCAAAAACACGGATCTACAACGAGGTGAGAGCCCTGAATCGTGGCTTTCCAGTGGTGGAAAACTTGTGCAAATCCGATGTTGTTATGGGTGTGATTTGACCCTCCTTGTATTTTATTTCGTTTCTTCTTCTTTTTTGGCAGCTCTGTGTACAAAAATCCCACTGAAGATGCTTTTGAGTGGCTTTCTGAGTGTCCCAGCCTGCAGGCCATTTCCGGCACGAAGATGGTGCACATCGGCCCAAAAAGTCTGATGTTCGGGTGAAGTGGAATTCAAGGCACACTCAGGTACAAATTTCGTCTCTCTAGCATTTCTAGTTCATGAGTTATTCTGAAACTTAGCTCGGGTGTTGTTTCAAATCATTCTTCGGATGGACATGTCTTGCCTTTGTTGTTGCTGGGCCCCGGCGCGTGGGCTAATTTGCCGGTGGTTGTAGCCCTATTCCGGGGCCGCTCGCCCCGCCTAGAAAATAGTCAGAGACACGAATTTACGACGAGGTGAGAGCCCTGAATCGTGGCTTTCCAGTGGTGGAAAACTTGTGCAAATCCGATGTTGTTATGGGTGTGATTTGACCCTCCTTGTATTTTATTTCGTTTCTTCTTCTTTTTTGGCAGCTCTGTGTACAAAAATCCCACTGAAGATGCTTTTGAGTGGCTTTCCGAGTGTCCCAGCCTGCAGGCCATTTCCGGCACGAAGATGGTGCACATCGGCCCAAAAAGTCTGATGTTCGGGTGAAGTGGAATTCAAGGCACACTCAGGTACAAATTTCGTCTCTCTAGCATGTCTAGTTCATGAGTTATTCTGAAACTTAGCTCGAGTGTTGTTTCAAATCATTCTTCGGATGGACATGTCTTGCCTTTGTTGCTGCTGGTCCCCGGCGCGTGAGCTAATTTGCCGGTGGTTGTAGCCCTATTCCGGGGCCGCTCGCCCCGCCTAGAAAATGGTCAGAGACACGGATCCACGACGAGATGAGAGCCCTGAATCGTGGCTTTCCAGTGGTGGAAAACTTGTGCAAATCCGATTTTGTTATGGGTGTGATTTGACCCTCCTTGTATTTTATTTCGTTTCTTCTTCTTTTTTGGCAGCTCTGTGTACAAAAATCCCACTGAAGATGCTTTTGAGTGGCTTTCTGAGTGTCCCAGCCTGCAGGCCATTTCCGGCACGAAGATGGTGCACATCGGCCCAAAAAGTCTGATGTTCGGGTGAAGTGGAATTCAAGGCACACTCAGGTACAAATTTCGTCTCTCTAGCATTTCTAGTTCATGAGTTATTCTGAAACTTAGCTCGGGTGTTGTTTCAAATCATTCTTCGGATGGACATGTCTTGCCTTTGTTGTTGCTGGGCCCCGGCGCGTGGGCTAATTTGCCGGTGGTAGTAGCCCTATTCCGGGGCCGCTCGCCCCGCCTAGAAAATGGTCAGAGACACGTATCTACAACGAGGTGAGAGCCCTGAATCATGGCTTTCCAGTGGTGGAAAACTTGTGCAAATCCGATGTTGTTATGGGTGTGATTTGACCCTCCTTGTATTTTATTTCGTTTCTTCTTCTTTTTTGGCAGCTCTGTGTACAAAAATCCCACTGAAGATGCTTTTGAGCGGTTTTCTGAGTGTCCCAGCCTGCAGGCCATTTCCGGCACGAAGATGGTGCACATCGGCCCAAAAAGTCTGATGTTCGGGTGAAGTGGAATTCAAGGCACACTCAGGTACAAATTTCGTCTCTCTAGCATTTCTAGTTCATGAGTTATTCTCAAACTTAGCTCGGGTGTTGTTTCAAATCATTCTTCGGATGGACATGTCTTGCCTTTGTTGTTGCTCTGCCCTGTCTCGTGGGCTAACTTGCCGGTGGTCGTAGCCCTATTCCGGGGCCGCTCGCCCCGCCTAGAAAATGCTCAGAGACACGGATCCACGACGAGGGGAGAGCCCTGAATCGTGGCTTTCGAGTGGTGGAAACCTTGTGCAACTCCGATGTTGTTATGGGTGTGATTTGACCCTCCTTGTATTTTATTTCGTTTCTTCTTCTTTTTGTGCAGCTCTGTGTACAAAAATCCCACTGAAGATGCTTTTGAGTGGCTTTCTGAGTGTCCCAGCCTGCAGGCCATTTCCGGCACGAAGATGGTGCACATCGGCCCAAAAAGTCTGATGTTCGGGTGAAGTGGAATTCAAGGCACACTCAGGTACAAATTTCGTCTCTCTAGCATTTCTAGTTCATGAGTTATTCTCAAACTTAGCTCGGGTGTTGTTTCAAATCATTCTTCGGATGGACATGTCTTGCCTTTGTTGTTGCTGGGCCCCGTCGCGTGGGCTAACTTGCCGGTGGTTGTAGCCCTATTCCGGGGCCGCTCGCCCCGCCTAGAAAATGCTCAGAGACACGGATCCACGACGAGGTGAGAGCCCTGAATCGTGGCTTTCCAGTGGTGGAAACCTTGTGCAACTCCGATGTTGTTATGGGTGTGATTTGACCCTCCTTGTATTTTATTTCGTTTCTTCTTCTTTTTGTGCAGCTCTGTGTACAAAAATCCCACTGAAGATGCTTTTGAGTGGCTTTCTGAGTGTCCCAGCCTGCAGGCCATTTCCGGCACGAAGATGGTGCACATCGGCCCAAAAAGTCTGATGTTCGGGTGAAGTGGAATTCAAGGCACACTCAGGTACAAATTTCGTCTCTCTAGCATTTCTAGTTCATGAGTTATTCTCAAACTTAGCTCGGTGTTGTTTCAAATCATTCTTCGGATGGACATGTCTTGCCTTTGTTGTTGCTCGGCCCCGTCGCGTGGGCTAACTTGCCGGTGGTTGTAGCCCTATTCCGGGGCCGCTCGCCCCGCCTAGAAAATGCTCAGAGACACGGATCCACAACGAGGTGAGAGCCCTGAATCGTGGCTTTCCAGTGGTGGAAACTTTGTGCAACTCCGATGTTGTTATGGGTGTGATTTGACCCTCCTTGTATTTTATTTCGTTTCTTCTTCTTTTTGTGCAGCTCTGTGTACAAAAATCCCACTGAAGATGCTTTTGAATGGCTTTCTGAGTGTCCCAGCCTGCAGGCCATTTCCGGCACGAAGATGGTGCACATCGGCCCAAAAAGTCTGATGTTCGGGTGAAGTGGAATTCAAGGCACACTCAGGTACAAATTTCGTCTCTCTAGCATTTCTAGTTCATGAGTTATTCTCAAACTTAGCTCGGGTGTTGTTTCAAATCATTCTTCGGATGGACATGTCTTGCCTTTGTTGTTGCTCGGCCCCGTCGCGTGGGCTAACTTGCCGGTGGTTGTAGCCCTATTCCGGGGCCGCTCGCCCCGCCAAGAAAATGCTCAGAGACACGATCTACGACGAGGTGAGAGCCCTGAATCGTGGCTTTCCAGTGGTGGAAACTTTGTGCAACTCCGATGTTGTTATGGGTGTGATTTGACCCTCCTTGTATTTTATTTCGTTTCTTCTTCTTTTTGTGCAGTTCTGTGTACAAAAATCCCACTGAAGATGCTTTTGAGTGGCTTTCTGAGTGTCCCAGCCTGCAGGCCATTTCCGGCACAAAGATGGTGCACATCGGCCCAAAAAGTCTGATGTTCGGGTGAAGTGGAATTCAAGGCACACTCAGGTACAAATTTCGTCTCTCTAGCATTTCTAGTTCATGAGTTATTCTCAAACTTAGCTCGGGTGTTGTTTCAAATCATTCTTCGGATGGACATGTCTTGCCTTTGTTGTTGCTCGGCCCCGTCGCGTGGGCTAACTTGCCGGTGGTTGTAGCCCTATTCCGGGGCCGCTCGCCCCGCCTAGAAAATGCTCAGAGACACGGATCTACGACGAGGTGAGAGCCCTGAATCGTGGCTTTCCAGTGGTGGAAAACTTGTGCAACTCCGATGTTGTTATGGGTGTGATTTGACCCTCCTTGTATTTTATTTCGTTTCTTCTTCTTTTTGTGCAGCTCTGTGTACAAAAATCCCACTGAAGATGCTTTTGAGTGGCTTTCTGAGTGTCCCAGCCTGCAGGCCATTTCCGGCACGAAGATGGTGCACATCGGCCCAAAAAGTCTGATGTTCGGGTGAAGTGGAATTCAAGGCACACTCAGGTACAAATTTCGTCTCTCTAGCATTTCTAGTTCATGAGTTATTCTCAAACTTAGCTCGGGTGTTGTTTCAAATCATTCTTCGGATGGACATGTCTTGCCTTTGTTGTTGCTCGGCCCCGTCGCGTGGGCTAACTTGCCAGTGGTTGTAGCCCTATTCCGGGGCAGCTCGCCCCGCCAAGAAAATGCTCAGAGACACGATCTACGACGAGGTGAGAGCCCTGAATCGTGGCTTTCCAGTGGTGGAAACTTTGTGCAACTCCGATGTTGTTATGGGTGTGATTTGACCCTCCTTGTATTTTATTTCGTTTCTTCTTCTTTTTGTGCAGCTCTGTGTACAAAAATCCCACTGAAGATGCTTTTGAGTGGCTTTCTGAGTGTCCCAGCCTGCAGGCCATTTCCGGCACGAAGATGGTGCACATCGGCCCAAAAAGTCTGATGTTCGGGTGAAGTGGAATTCAAGGCACACTCAGGTACAAATTTCGTCTCTCTAGCATTTCTAGTTCATGAGTTATTCTCAAACTTAGCTCGGGTGTTGTTTCAAATCATTCTTCGGATGGACATGTCTTGCCTTTGTTGTTGCTCGGCCCCGTCGCGTGGGCTAACTTGCCGGTGGTTGTAGCCCTATTCCGGGGCCGCTCGCCCCGCCTAGAAAATGCTCAGAGACACGGATCCACGACGAGGTGAGAGCCCTGAATCGTGGCTTTCCAGTGGTGGAAAACTTGTGCAACTCCGATGTTGTTATGGGTGTGATTTGACCCTCCTTGTATTTTATTTCGTTTCTTCTTCTTTTTGTGCAGCTCTGTGTACAAAAATCCCACTGAAGATGCTTTTGAGTGGCTTTCTGAGTGTCCCAGCCTGCAGGCCATTTCCGGCACGAAGATGGTGCACATCGGCCCAAAAAAGTCTGATGTTCGGGTGAAGTGGAATTCAAGGCACACTCAGGTACAAATTTCGTCTCTCTAGCATTTCTAGTTCATGAGTTATTCTCAAACTTAGCTCGGGTGTTGTTTCAAATCATTCTTCGGATGGACATGTCTTGCCTTTGTTGTTGCTCGGCCCCGTCGCGTGGGCTAACTTGCCGGTGGTTGTAGCCCTATTCCGGGGCCGCTCGCCCCGCCTAGAAAATGCTCGAGACACGGATCCACGACGAGGTGAGAGCCCTGAATCGTGGCTTTCCAGTGGTGGAAACCTTGTGCAACTCCGATGTTGTTATGGGTGTGATTTGACCCTCCTTGTATTTTATTTCGTTTCTTCTTCTTTTTGTGCAGCTCTGTGTACAAAAATCCCACTGAAGATGCTTTTGAGTGGCTTTCTGAGTGTCCCAGCCTGCAGGCCATTTTCGGCACGAAGATGGTGCACATCGGCCCAAAAAGTCTGATGTTCGGGTGAAGTGGAATTCAAGGCACACTCAGGTACAAATTTCGTCTCTCTAGCATTTCTAGTTCATGAGTTATTCTCAAACTTAGCTCGGGTGGTGTTTCAAATCATTCTTCGGATGGACATGTCTTGCCTTTGTTGTTGCTCGGCACCGTCGCGTGGGCTAACTTGCCGGTGGTTGTAGCCCTATTCCGGGGCCGCTCGCCCCGCCTAGAAAATGCTCAGAGACACGGATCCACGACGAGGTGAGAGCCCTCAATCGTGGCTTTCCAGTGGTGGAAACTTTGTGCAACTCCGATGTTGTTATGGGTGTGATTTGACCCTCCTTGTATTTTATTTCGTTTCTTCTTCTTTTTGTGCAGCTCTGTGTACAAAAATCCCACTGAAGATGCTTTTGAGTGGCTTTCTGAGTGTCCCAGCCTGCAGGCCATTTCCGGCACGAAGATGGTGCACATCGGCCCAAAAAGTCTGATGTTCGGGTGAAGTGGAATTCAAGGCACACTCAGGTACAAATTTCGTCTCTCTAGCATTTCTAGTTCATGAGTTATTCTGAAACTTAGCTCGGGTGTTGTTTCAAATCATTCTTCGGATGGACATGTCTTGCCTTAGTTGTTGCTCGGCACCGTCGCGTGGGCTAACTTGCCGGTGGTTGTAGCCCTATTCCGGGGCAGCTCGCCCCGCCAAGAAAATGCTCAGAGACACGGATCCACGACGAGGTGAGAGCCCTGAATCGTGGCTTTCCAGTGGTGGAAACTTTGTGCAACTCCGATGTTGTTATGGGTGTGATTTGACCCTCCTTGTATTTTATTTCGTTTCTTCTTCTTTTTGTGCAGCTCTGTGTACAAAAATCCCACTGAAGATGCTTTTGAGTGGCTTTCTGAGTGTCCCAGCCTGCAGGCCATTTCCGGCACGAAGATGGTGCACATCGGCCCAAAAAAGTCTGATGTTCGGGTGAAGTGGAATTCAAGGCACACTCAGGTACAAATTTCGTCTCTCTAGCATTTCTAGTTCATGAGTTATTCTCAAACTTAGCTCGGGTGTTGTTTCAAATCATTCTTCGGATGGACATGTCTTGCCTTTGTTGTTGCTCGGCCCCGTCGCGTGGGCTAACTTGCCGGTGGTTGTAGCCCTATTCCGGGGCCGCTCGCCCCGCCTAGAAAATGCTCGAGACACGGATCCACGACGAGGTGAGAGCCCTGAATCGTGGCTTTCCAGTGGTGGAAACCTTGTGCAACTCCGATGTTGTTATGGGTGTGATTTGACCCTCCTTGTATTTTATTTCGTTTCTTCTTCTTTTTGTGCAGCTCTGTGTACAAAAATCCCACTGAAGATGCTTTTGAGTGGCTTTCTGAGTGTCCCAGCCTGCAGGCCATTTTCGGCACGAAGATGGTGCACATCGGCCCAAAAAGTCTGATGTTCGGGTGAAGTGGAATTCAAGGCACACTCAGGTACAAATTTCGTCTCTCTAGCATTTCTAGTTCATGAGTTATTCTCAAACTTAGCTCGGGTGGTGTTTCAAATCATTCTTCGGATGGACATGTCTTGCCTTTGTTGTTGCTCGGCACCGTCGCGTGGGCTAACTTGCCGGTGGTTGTAGCCCTATTCCGGGGCCGCTCGCCCCGCCTAGAAAATGCTCAGAGACACGGATCCACGACGAGGTGAGAGCCCTCAATCGTGGCTTTCCAGTGGTGGAAACTTTGTGCAACTCCGATGTTGTTATGGGTGTGATTTGACCCTCCTTGTATTTTATTTCGTTTCTTCTTCTTTTTGTGCAGCTCTGTGTACAAAAATCCCACTGAAGATGCTTTTGAGTGGCTTTCTGAGTGTCCCAGCCTGCAGGCCATTTCCGGCACGAAGATGGTGCACATCGGCCCAAAAAGTCTGATGTTCGGGTGAAGTGGAATTCAAGGCACACTCAGGTACAAATTTCGTCTCTCTAGCATTTCTAGTTCATGAGTTATTCTGAAACTTAGCTCGGGTGTTGTTTCAAATCATTCTTCGGATGGACATGTCTTGCCTTAGTTGTTGCTCGGCACCGTCGCGTGGGCTAACTTGCCGGTGGTTGTAGCCCTATTCCGGGGCCGCTCGCCCCGCCTAGAAAATGCTCAGAGGCACGGATCTACGACGGGGTGAGAGCCCTCAATCGTGGCTTTCCAGTGGTGGAAACTTTGTGCAACTCCGATGTTGTTATGGGTGTGATTTGACCCTCCTTGTATTTTATTTCGTTTCTTCTTCTTTTTGTGCAGCTCTGTGTACAAAAATCCCACTGAAGATGCTTTTGAGTGGCTTTCTGAGTGTCCCAGCCTGCAGGCCATTTCCGGCACGAAGATGGTGCACATCGGCCCAAAAAGTCTGATGTTCGGGTGAAGTGGAATTCAAGGCACACTCAGGTACAAATTTCGTCTCTCTAGCATTTCTAGTTCATGAGTTATTCTGAAACTTAGCTCGGGTGGTGTTTCAAATCATTCTTCGGATGGACATGTCTTGCCTTTGTTGTTGCTCGGCACCGTCGCGTGGGCTAACTTGCCGGTGGTTGTAGCCCTATTCCGGGGCCGCTCGCCCCGCCTAGAAAATGCTCAGAGACACGGATCCACGACGAGGTGAGAGCCCTCAATCGTGGCTTTCCAGTGGTGGAAACTTTGTGCAACTCCGATGTTGTTATGGGTGTGATTTGACCCTCCTTGTATTTTATTTCGTTTCTTCTTCTTTTTGTGCAGCTCTGTGTACAAAAATCCCACTGAAGATGCTTTTGAGTGGCTTTCTGAGTGTCCCAGCCTGCAGGCCATTTCCGGCACGAAGATGGTGCACATCGGCCCAAAAAGTCTGATGTTCGGGTGAAGTGGAATTCAAGGCACACTCAGGTACAAATTTCGTCTCTCTAGCATTTCTAGTTCATGAGTTATTCTGAAACTTAGCTCGGGTGTTGTTTCAAATCATTCTTCGGATGGACATGTCTTGCCTTAGTTGTTGCTCGGCACCGTCGCGTGGGCTAACTTGCCGGTGGTTGTAGCCCTATTCCGGGGCAGCTCGCCCCGCCAAGAAAATGCTCAGAGACACGGATCCACGACGAGGTGAGAGCCCTGAATCGTGGCTTTCCAGTGGTGGAAACTTTGTGCAACTCCGATGTTGTTATGGGTGTGATTTGACCCTCCTTGTATTTTATTTCGTTTCTTCTTCTTTTTGTGCAGCTCTGTGTACAAAAATCCCACTGAAGATGCTTTTGAGTGGCTTTCTGAGTGTCCCAGCCTGCAGGCCATTTCCGGCACGAAGATGGTGCACATCGGCCCAAAAAAGTCTGATGTTCGGGTGAAGTGGAATTCAAGGCACACTCAGGTACAAATTTCGTCTCTCTAGCATTTCTAGTTCATGAGTTATTCTCAAACTTAGCTCGGGTGTTGTTTCAAATCATTCTTCGGATGGACATGTCTTGCCTTTGTTGTTGCTCGGCCCCGTCGCGTGGGCTAACTTGCCGGTGGTTGTAGCCCTATTCCGGGGCCGCTCGCCCCGCCTAGAAAATGCTCGAGACACGGATCCACGACGAGGTGAGAGCCCTGAATCGTGGCTTTCCAGTGGTGGAAACCTTGTGCAACTCCGATGTTGTTATGGGTGTGATTTGACCCTCCTTGTATTTTATTTCGTTTCTTCTTCTTTTTGTGCAGCTCTGTGTACAAAAATCCCACTGAAGATGCTTTTGAGTGGCTTTCTGAGTGTCCCAGCCTGCAGGCCATTTTCGGCACGAAGATGGTGCACATCGGCCCAAAAAGTCTGATGTTCGGGTGAAGTGGAATTCAAGGCACACTCAGGTACAAATTTCGTCTCTCTAGCATTTCTAGTTCATGAGTTATTCTCAAACTTAGCTCGGGTGGTGTTTCAAATCATTCTTCGGATGGACATGTCTTGCCTTTGTTGTTGCTCGGCACCGTCGCGTGGGCTAACTTGCCGGTGGTTGTAGCCCTATTCCGGGGCCGCTCGCCCCGCCTAGAAAATGCTCAGAGACACGGATCCACGACGAGGTGAGAGCCCTCAATCGTGGCTTTCCAGTGGTGGAAACTTTGTGCAACTCCGATGTTGTTATGGGTGTGATTTGACCCTCCTTGTATTTTATTTCGTTTCTTCTTCTTTTTGTGCAGCTCTGTGTACAAAAATCCCACTGAAGATGCTTTTGAGTGGCTTTCTTAGTGTCCCAGCCTGCAGGCCATTTCCGGCACGAAGATGGTGCACATCGGCCCAAAAAGTCTGATGTTCGGGTGAAGTGGAATTCAAGGCACACTCAGGTACAAATTTCGTCTCTCTAGCATTTCTAGTTCATGAGTTATTCTGAAACTTAGCTCGGGTGTTGTTTCAAATCATTCTTCGGATGGACATGTCTTGCCTTAGTTGTTGCTCGGCACCGTCGCGTGGGCTAACTTGCCGGTGGTTGTAGCCCTATTCCGGGGCCGCTCGCCCCGCCTAGAAAATGCTCAGAGGCACGGATCTACGACGAGGTGAGAGCCCTCAATCGTGGCTTTCCAGTGGTGGAAACTTTGTGCAACTCCGATGTTGTTATGGGTGTGATTTGACCCTCCTTGTATTTTATTTCGTTTCTTCTTCTTTTTGTGCAGCTCTGTGTACAAAAATCCCACTGAAGATGCTTTTGAGTGGCTTTCTGAGTGTCCCAGCCTGCAGGCCATTTCCGGCACGAAGATGGTGCACATCGGCCCAAAAAGTCTGATGTTCGGTTGAAGTGGAATTCAAGGCACACTCAGGTACAAATTTCGTCTCTCTAGCATTTCTAGTTCATAAGTTATTCTCAAACTTAGCTCGGGTGTTGTTTCAAATCATTCTTCGGATGGACGTATGTCTTGCCTTTGTTGTTGCTCGGCCCCGGCGCGTGGGCTAACTTGCCGGTGGTTGTAGCCCTATTCCGGGGCCGCTCGCCCCGCCTAGAAAATGCTCAGAGACACGGATCTACAACGAGGTGAGAGCCCTGATTCGTGGCTTTCCAGTGGTGGAAACCTTGTGCAAATCCGATGTTGTTATGGGTGTGATTTGACCCTCCTTGTATTCTATTTCATTTCTTCTTCTTTTTGTGCAGCTCTGTGTACAAAAATCCCACTGAAGATGCTTTTGAGTGGCTTTCTGAGTGTCCCAGCCTGCAGGCCATTTCCGGCACGAAGATGGTGCACATCGGCCCAAAAAGTCTGATGTTCGGGTGAAGTGGAATTCAAGGCACACTCAGGTACAAATTTCGTCTCTCTAGCATTTCTAGTTCATGAGTTATTCTCAAACTTAGCTCGGGTGTTGTTTCAAATCATTCTTCGGATGGACATGTCTTGCCTTTGTTGTTGCTCGGCCACGGCGCGTGGGCTAACTTGCCGGTGGTTGTAGCCCTATTCCGGGGCCGCTCGCCCCGCCTAGAAAATGCTCAGAGACACGGATCTACGACGAGGTGAGAGCCCTGATTCGTGGCTTTCCAGTGGTGGAAACCTTGTGCAAATCCGATGTTGTTATGGGTGTGATTTGACCCTCCTTGTATTTTATTTCGTTTCTTCTTCTTTTTGTGCAGCTCTGTGTACAAAAATCCCACTGAAGATGCTTTAGAGTGGCTTTCTGAGTGTCCCAGCCTGCAGGCCATTTCCGGCACGAAGATGGTGCACATCGGCCCAAAAAGTCTGATGTTCGGGTGAAGTGGAATTCAAGGCACACTCAGGTACAAATTTTGTCTCTCTAGCATTTCTAGTTCATGAGTTATTCTCAAACTTAGCTCGGGTGTTGCTTCAAATCATTCTGCGGATGGACATGTCTTGCCTTTGTTGTTGCTCGGCCCCGGCGCGTGGGCTAACTTGCCGGTGGTTGTAGCCCTATTCCGGGGCCGCTCGCCCCGCCTAGAAAATGCTCAGAGACACGGATCTACGACGAGGTGAGAGCCCTGATTCGTGGCTTTCCAGTGGTGGAAACCTTGTGTAAATCCGATGTTGTTATGGGTGTGATTTGACCCTCCTTGTATTTTATTTCGTTTCTTCTTCTTTTTGTGCAGCTCCGTGTACAAAAATCCCACTGAAGATGCTTTTGAGTGGCTTTCTGAGTGTCCCAGTCTGCAGGCCATTTCCGGCACGAAGATGGTGCACATCGGCCCAAAAAGTCTAATGTTCGGGTGAAGTGGAATTCAAGGCACACTCAGGTACAAATTTCGTCTCTCTAGCATTTCTAGTTCATGAGTTATTCTCAAACTTAGCTCGGGTGTTGTTTCAAATCATTCTTCGGATGGACATGTCTTGCCTTTGTTGTTGCTCGGCCCCGGCGCGTGGGCTAACTTGCCGGTGGTTGTAGCCCTATTCCGGGGCCGCTCGCCCCGCCTAGAAAATGCTCAGAGACACGGATCTACGACGAGGTGAGAGCCCTGATTCGTGGCTTTCCAGTGGTGGAAACCTTGTGCAAATCCGATGTTGTTATGGGTGTGATTTGACCCTCCTTGTATTTTATTTCGTTTCTTCTTCTTTTTGTGCAGCTCTGTGTACAAAAATCCCACTGAAGATGCTTTTGAGTGGCTTTCTGAGTGTCCCAGCCTGCAGGCCATTTCCGGCACGAAGATGGTGCACATCGGCCCAAAAAGTCTGATGTTCGGGTGAAGTGGAATTCAAGGCACACTCAGGTACAAATTTCGTCTCTCTAGCATTTCTAGTTCATGAGTTATTCTCAAACTTAGCTCGGGTGTTGTTTCAAATCATTCTTCGGATGGGCATGTCTTGCCTTTATTGTTGCTCGGCCCCGGCGCGTGGGCTAACTTGCCGGTGGTTGTAGCCCTATTCCGGGGCCGCTCGCCCCGCCTAGAAAATAATCAGAGACACGGATCTACGACGAGGTGAGAGCCCTGATTCGTGGCTTTCCAGTGGTGGAAACCTTGTGCAAATCCGATGTTGTTATGGGTGTGATTTGACCCTCCTTGTATTTTATTTCGTTTCTTCTTCTTTTTGTGCAGCTCTGTGTACAAAAATCCCACTGAAGATGCTTTTGAGTGGCTTTCTGAGTGTCCCAGCCTGCAGGCCATTTCCGGCACGAAGATGGTGCACATCGGCCCAAAAAGTCTGATGTTCGGGTGAAGTGGAATTCAAGGCACACTCAGGTACAAATTTCGTCTCTCTAGCATTTCTAGTTCATGAGTTATTCTCAAACTTAGCTCGGGTGTTGTTTCAAATCATTCTTCGGATGGACATGTCTTGCCTTTGTTGTTGCTCGGCCCCGGCGCGTGGGCTAACTTGCCGGTGGTTGTAGCCCTATTCCGGGGCCGCTCGCCCCGCCTAGAAAATGCTCAGAGACACGGATCTACGACGAGGTGAGAGCCCTGATTCGTGGCTTTCCAGTGGTGGAAACCTTGTGCAAATCCGATGTTGTTATGGGTGTGATTTGACCCTCCTTGTATTTTATTTCGTTTCTTCTTCTTTTTGTGCAGCTCTGTGTACAAAAATCCCACTGAAGATGCTTTTGAGTGGCTTTCTGAGTGTCCCAGCCTGCAGGCCATTTCCGGCACGAAGATGGTGCACATCGGCCCAAAAAGTCTGATGTTCGGGTGAAGTGGAATTCAAGGCACACTCAGGTACAAATTTCGTCTCTCTAGCATTTCTAGTTCATGAGTTATTCTCAAACTTAGCTCGGGTGTTGTTTCAAATCATTCTTCGGATGGGCATGTCTTGCCTTTATTGTTGCTCGGCCCCGGCGCGTGGGCTAACTTGCCGGTGGTTGTAGCCCTATTCCGGGGCCGCTCGCCCCGCCTAGAAAATAATCAGAGACACGGATCTACGACGAGGTGAGAGCCCTGATTCGTGGCTTTCCAGTGGTGGAAACCTTGTGCAAATCCGATGTTGTTATGGGTGTGAATTTCGTTTCTTCTTCTTTTTGTGCAGCTCTGTGTACAAAAATCCCACTGAAGATGCTTTTGAGTGGCTTTCTGAGTGTCCCAGCCTGCAGGCCATTTCCGGCACGAAGATGGTGCACATCGGCCCAAAAAGTCTAATGTTCGGTTGAAGTGGAATTCAAGGCACACTCAGGTACAAATTTCGTCTCTCTAGCATTTCTAGTTCATAAGTTATTCTCAAACTTAGCTCGGGTGTTGTTTCAAATCATTCTTCGGATGGACGTATGTCTTGCCTTTGTTGTTGCTCGGCCCCGGCGCGTGGGCTAACTTGCCGGTGGTTGTAGCCCTATTCCGGGGCCGCTCGCCCCGCCTAGAAAATGCTCAGAGACACGGATCTACGACGAGGTGAGAGCCCTGATTCGTGGCTTTCCAGTGGTGGAAACCTTGTGCAAATCCGATGTTGTTATGGGTGTGATTTGACCCTCCTTGTATTTTATTTCGTTTCTTCTTCTTTTTGTGCAACTCTGTGTACAAAAATCCCACTGAAGATGCTTTTGAGTGGGTTTCTGAGTGTCCCAGCCTGCAGGCCATTTCCGGCACGAAGATGGTGCACATCGGCCCAAAAAGTCTAATGTTCGGGTGAAGTGGAATTCAAGGCACACTCAGGTACAAATTTCGTCTCTCTAGCATTTCTAGTTCATGAGTTATTCTCAAACTTAGCTCGGGTGTTGTTTCAAATCATTCTTCGGATGGGCATGTCTTGCCTTTATTGTTGCTCGGCCCCGGCGCGTGGGCTAACTTGCCGGTGGTTGTAGCCCTATTCCGGGGCCGCTCGCCCCGCCTAGAAAATGATCAGAGACACGGATCTACGACGAGGTGAGAGCCCTGATTCGTGGCTTTCCAGTGGTGGAAACCTTGTGCAAATCCGATGTTGTTATGGGTGTGATTTGACCCTCCTTGTATTTTATTTCGTTTCTTCTTCTTTTTGTGCAGCTCTGTGTACAAAAATCCCACTGAAGATGCTTTTGAGTGGCTTTCTGAGTGTCCCAGCCTGCAGGCCATTTCCGGCACGAAGATGGTGCACATCGGCCCAAAAAGTCTAATGTTCGGTTGAAGTGGAATTCAAGGCACACTCAGGTACAAATTTCGTCTCTCTAGCATTTCTAGTTCATAAGTTATTCTCAAACTTAGCTCGGGTGTTGTTTCAAATCATTCTTCGGATGGACGTATGTCTTGCCTTTGTTGTTGCTCGGCCCCGGCGCGTGGGCTAACTTGCCGGTGGTTGTAGCCCTATTCCGGGGCCGCTCGCCCCGCCTAGAAAATGCTCAGAGACACGGATCTACGACGAGGTGAGAGCCCTGATTCGTGGCTTTCCAGTGGTGGAAACCTTGTGCAAATCCGATGTTGTTATGGGTGTGATTTGACCCTCCTTGTATTTTATTTCGTTTCTTCTTCTTTTTGTGCAACTCTGTGTACAAAAATCCCACTGAAGATGCTTTTGAGTGGGTTTCTGAGTGTCCCAGCCTGCAGGCCATTTCCGGCACGAAGATGGTGCACATCGGCCCAAAAAGTCTGATGTTCGGGTGAAGTGGAATTCAAGGCACACTCAGGTACAAATTTCGTCTCTCTAGCATTTCTAGTTCATGAGTTATTCTCAAACTTAGCTCGGGTGTTGTTTCAAATCATTCTTCGGATGGACATGTCTTGCCTTTGTTGTTGCTCGGCCACGGCGCGTGGGCTAACTTGCCGGTGGTTGTAGCCCTATTCCGGGGCCGCTCGCCCCGCCTAGAAAATGCTCAGAGACACGGATCTACAACGAGGTGAGAGCCCTGATTCGTGGCTTTCCAGTGGTGGAAACCTTGTGCAAATCCGATGTTGTTATGGGTGTGATTTGACCCCTCCTTGTATTCTATTTCATTTCTTCTTCTTTTTGTGCAGCTCTGTGTACAAAAATCCCACTGAAGATGCTTTTGAGTTGGCTTTCTGAGTGTCCCAGCCTGCAGGCCATTTCCGGCACGAAGATGGTGCAACATCGGCCCAAAAAGTCTGATGTTCGGGTGAAGTGGAATTCAAGGCACACTCAGGTACAAATTTCGTCTCTCTAGCATTTCTAGTTCATGAGTTATTCTCAAACTTAGCTCGGGTGTTGTTTCAAATCATTCTTCGGAATGGACATGTCTTGCCTTTGTTGTTGCTCGGCCACGGCGCGTGGGCTAACTTGCCGGTGGTTGTAGCCCTATTCCGGGGCCGCTCGCCCCGCCTAGAAAATGCTCAGAGACACGGATCTACGACCGAGGTGAGAGCCCTGATTCGTGGCTTTCCAGTGGTGGAAACCTTGTGCAAATCCGATGTTGTTATGGGTGTGATTTGACCCTCCTTGTATTTTATTTCGTTTCTTCTTCTTTTTGTGCAGCTCTGTGTACAAAAATCCCACTGAAGATGCTTTAGAGTGGCTTTCTGAGTGTCCCAGCCTGCAGGCCATTTCCGGCACGAAGATGGTGCACATCGGCCCAAAAAGTCTAATGTTCGGGTGAAGTGGAATTCAAGGCACACTCAGGTACAAATTTCGTCTCTCTAGCATTTCTAGTTCATGAGTTATTCTCAAACTTAGCTCGTGTGTTGTTTCAAATCATTCTTCGGATGGACATGTCCTTGCCTTTGTTGTTGCTCGGCCCGGCGCGTGGGCTAACTTGCCGGTGGTTGTAGCCCTATTCCGGGGCCGCTCGCCCCGCCTAGAAAATGCTCAGAGACACGGATCTACGACGAGGTGAGAGCCCTGATTCGTGGCTTTCCAGTGGTGGAAACCTTGTGCAAATCCGATGTTGTTATGGGTGTGATTTGACCCTCCTTGTATTTTATTTCGTTTCTTCTCTTTTTGTGCAGCTCTGTGTACAAAAATCCCACTGAAGATGCTTTAGAGTGGCTTTCTGAGTGTCCCAGCCTGCAGGCCATTTCCGGCACGAAGATGGTGCACATCGGCCCAAAAAGTCTGATGTTCGGGTGAAGTGGAATTCAAGGCACACTCAGGTACAAATTTCGTCTCTCTAGCATTTCTAGTTCATGAGTTATTCTCAAACTTAGCTCGGGTGTTGTTTCAATCATTCTTCGGATGGACATATGTCTTGCCTTTGTTGTTGCTCGGCCCCCGGCGCGTGGGCTAACTTGCCGGTGGTTGTAGCCCTATTCCGGGGCCGCTCGCCCCGCCTAGAAAATGCTCAGAGACACGGATCCACAACGAGGTGAGAGCCCTGATTTCGTGGCTTTCCAGTGGTGGAAACCTTGTGCAAATCCGATGTTGTTATGGGTGTGATTTGACCCTCCTTGTATTTTATTTCGTTTCTTCTTCTTTTTGTGCAGCTCTGTGTACAAAAATCCCACTGAAGATGCTTTTGAGTGGCTTTTCTGAGTGTCCCAGCCTGCAGGCCATTTCCGGCACGAAGATGGTGCACATCGGCCCAAAAAGTCTGATGTTCGGGTGAAGTGGAATTCAAGGCACACTCAGGTACAAATTTCGGTCTCTCTAGCATTTCTAGTTCATGAGTTATTCTCAAACTTAGCTCGGGGTGTTGTTTTCAAATCATTCTTCGGATGGACATACGTCTTGCCTTTTGTTGTTGCTCGGCCCCGGCGCGTGGGCTAACTTGCCGGTGGTTGTAGCCCTATTCCGGGGCCGCTCGCCCCCGCCTAGAAAATGCTCAGAGACACGTATCCACAACGAGGTGGAGGTGAGAGCCCTGATTCGTGGCTTTCCAGTGGTGGAAACCTTGTGCAAATCCGATGTTGTTATGGGTGTGATTTGACCCTCCTTGTATTTTATTTCGTTTCTTCTTCTTTTTGTGCAGCTCTGTGTACAAAAATCCCACTGAAGATGCTTTTGAGTGGCTTTCTGAGTGTCCCAGCCTGCAGGCCATTTCCGGCACGAAGATGGTGCACATCGGCCCAAAAAGTCTGATGTTCGGGTGAAGTGGAATTCAAGGCACACTCAGGTACAAATTTCGTCTCTCTAGCATTTCTAGTTCATGAGTTATTCTCAAACTTAGCTCGGGTGTTGTTTCAAATCATTCTTCGGATGGACATATGTCTTGCCTTTGTTGTTGCTCGGCCCCGGCGCGTGGGCTAACTTGCCGGTGGTTGTAGCCCTATTCCGGGGCCGCTCGCCCCGCCTAGAAAATGCTCAGAGACACGGATCCACAACGAGGTGAGAGCCCTGATTCGTGGCTTTCCAGTGGTGGAAACCTTGTGCAAATCCGATGTTGTTATGGGTGTGATTTGACCCTCCTTGTATTTTATTTCGTTTCTTCTTCTTTTTGTGCAGCTCTGTGTACAAAAATCCCACTGAAGATGCTTTTGAGTGGCTTTCTGAGTGTCCCAGCCTGCAGGCCATTTCCGGCACGAAGATGGTGCACATCGGCCCAGAAAGTCTGATGTTCGGGTGAAGTGGAATTCAAGGCACACTCAGGTACAAGTTTCGTCTCTCTAGCATTTCTAGTTCATGAGTTATTCTCAAACTTAGCTCGGGTGTTGTTTCAAATCATTCTTCGGATGGACATGTCTTGTCTTTGTTGTTGCTCGGCCCCGTCGCGTGGGCTAACTTGCCGGTGGTTGTAGCCCTATTCCGGGGCCGCTCGCCCCGCCTAGAAAATGCTCAGAGACACGGATCTACGACGAGGTGAGAGCCCTGATTCGTGGCTTTCCAGTGGTGGAAACCTTGTGCAAATCCGATGTTGTTATGGGTGTGATTTGACCCTCCTTGTATTTTATTTCGTTTCTTCTTCTTTTTGTGCAGCTCTGTGTACAAAAATCCCACTGAAGATGCTTTTGAGTGGCTTTCTGAGTGTCCCAGCCTGCAGGCCATTTCCGGCACGAAGATGGTGCACATCGGCCCAAAAAGTCTGATGTTCGGGTGAAGTGGAATTCAAGGCACACTCAGGTACAAATTTCGTCTCTCTAGCATTTCTAGTTCATGAGTTATTCTCAAACTTAGCTCGGGTGTTGTTTCAAATCATTCTTCGGATGGACATATGTCTTGCCTCTGTTGTTGCTCGGCCCCGGCGCGTGGGCTAACTTGCCGGTGGTTGTAGCCCTATTCCGGGGCCGCTCGCCCCGCCTAGAAAATGCTCAGAGACACGGATCTACGACGAGGTGAGAGCCCTGATTCGTGGCTTTCCAGTGGTGGAAACCTTGTGCAAATCCGATGTTGTTATGGGTGTGATTTGACCCTCCTTGTATTTTATTTCGTTTCTTCTTCTTTTTGTGCAGCTCTGTGTACAAAAATCACACTGAAGATGCTTTTGAGTGGCTTTCTGAGTGTCCCAGCCTGCAGGCCATTTCCGGCACGAAGATGGTGCACATCGGCCCAAAAAGTCTGATGTTCGGGTGAAGTGAAATTCAAGGCACACTCAGGTACAAATTTCGTCTCTCTAGCATTTCTAGTACATGAGTTATTCTCAAACTTAGCTCGGGTGTTGTTTCAAATCATTCTTCGGATGGACATATGTCTTGCCTTTGTTGTTGCTCGGCCCCGGCGCGTGGGCTAACTTGCCGGTGGTTGTAGCCCTATTCCGGGGCCGCTCGCCCCGCCTAGAAAATGTCCAGAGACACGGATCCACAACGAGGTGAGAGCCCTGATTCGTGGCTTTCCAGTGGTGGAAACCTTGTGCAAATCTGATGTTGTTAAGGGTGTGATTTGACCCTCCTTGTATTTTATTTCGTTTCTTCTTCTTTTTGTGCAGCTCTGTGTACAAAAATCCCACTGAAGATGCTTTTGAGTGGCTTTCTGAGTGTCCCAGCCTGCAGGCCATTTCCGGCACGAAGATGGTGCACATCGGCCCAAAAAGTCTAATGTTCGGGTGAAGTGGAGTTCAAGGCACACTCAGGTACAAATTTCGTCTCTCTAGCATTTCTAGTTCATGAGTTATTCTCAAACTTAGCTCGGGTGTTGTTTCAAATCATTCTTCGGATGGACATATGTCTTGCCTTTGTTGTTGCTCGGCCCCGGCGCGTGGGCTAACTTGCCGGTGGTTGTAGCCCTATTCCGGGGCCGCTCGCCCCGCCTAGAAAATGCTCAGAGACACGGATCCACGACGAGGTGAGAGCCCTGATTCGTGGCTTTCCAGTGGTGGAAACCTTGTGCAAATCCAATGTTGTTATGGGTGTGATTTGACCCTCCTTGTATTTTATTTCGTTTCTTCTTCTTTTTGTGCAGCTCTGTGTACAAAAATCCCACTGAAGATGCTTTTGAGTGGCTTTCTGAGTGTCCCAGCCTGCAGGCCATTTCCGGCACGAAGATGGTGCACATCGGCCCAAAAAGTCTGATGTTCGGGTGAAGTGGAATTCAAGGCACACTCAGGTACAAATTTCGTCTCTCTAGCATTTCTAGTTCATGAGTTATTCTCAAACTTAGTTCGGGTGTTGTTTCAAATCATTCTTCGGATGGACATATGTCTTGCCTTTGTTGTTGCTCGGCCCCGGCGCGTGGGCTAACTTGCCGGTGGTTGTAGCCCTATTCCGGGGCCGCTCGCCCCGCCTAGAAAATGCTCAGAGACACGGATCCACAACGAGGTGAGAGCCCTGATTCGTGGCTTTCCAGTGGTGGAAACCTTGTGCAAATCCGATGTTGTTATGGGTGTGATTTGACCCTCCTTGTATTTTATTTCGTTTCTTCTTCTTTTTGTGCAGCTCTGTGTACAAAAATCCCACTGAAGATGCTTTTGAGTGGCTTTCTGAGTGTCCCAGCCTGCAGGCCATTTCCGGCACGAAGATGGTGCACATCGGCCCAAAAAGTCTAATGTTCGGGTGAAGTGGAATTCAAGGCACACTCAGGTACAAATTTCGTCTTTCTAGCATTTCTAGTTCATGAGTTATTCTCAAACTTAGCTCGGGTGTTGTTTCAAATCATTCTTCGGATGGACATATGTCTTGCCTTTGTTGTTGCTCGGCCCCGGCGCGTGGGCTAACTTGCCGGTGGTTGTAGCCCTATTCCGGGGCCGCTCGCCCCGCCTAGAAAATGCTCAGAGACACGGATCTACGACGAGGTGAGAGCCCTGATTCGTGGCTTTCCAGTGGTGGAAACCTTGTGCAAATCCGATGTTGTTATGGGTGTGATTTGACCCTCCTTGTATTTTATTTCGTTTCTTCTTCTTTTTGTGCAGCTCTGTGTACAAAAATCCCACTGAAGATGCTTTTGAGTGGCTTTCTGAGTGTCCCAGCCTGCAGGCCATTTCCGGCACGAAGATGGTGCACATCGGCCCAAAAAGTCTGATGTTCGGGTGAAGTGGAATTCAAGGCACACTCAGGTACAAATTTCGTCTCTCTAGCATTTCTAGTTCATGAGTTATTCTGAAACTTAGCTCGGGTGTTGTTTCAAATCATTCTTCGGATGGACATATGTCTTGCCTTTGTTGTTGCTCGGCCCCGGCGCGTGGGCTAACTTGCCGGTGGTTGTAGCCCTATTCCGGGGCCGCTCGCCCCGCCTAGAAAATGCTCAGAGACACGGATCCACAACGAGGTGAGAGCCCTGATTCGTGGCTTTCCAGTGGTGGAAACCTTGTGCAAATCCGATGTTGTTATGGGTGTGATTTGACCCTCCTTGTATTTTATTTCGTTTCTTCTTCTTTTTGTGCAGCTCTGTGTACAAAAATCCCACTGAAGATGCTTTTGAGTGGCTTTCTGAGTGTCCCAGCCTGCAGGCCATTTCCGGCACGAAGATGGTGCACATCGGCCCAAAAAGTCTAATGTTCGGGTGAAGTGGAATTCAAGGCACACTCAGGTACAAATTTCGTCTTTCTAGCATTTCTAGTTCATGAGTTATTCTCAAACTTAGCTCGGGTGTTGTTTCAAATCATTCTTCGGATGGACATATGTCTTGCCTTTGTTGTTGCTCGGCCCCGGCGCGTGGGCTAACTTGCCGGTGGTTGTAGCCCTATTCCGGGGCCGCTCGCCCCGCCTAGAAAATGCTCAGAGACACGGATCTACGACGAGGTGAGAGCCCTGATTCGTGGCTTTCCAGTGGTGGAAACCTTGTGCAAATCCGATGTTGTTATGGGTGTGATTTGACCCTCCTTGTATTTTATTTCGTTTCTTCTTCTTTTTGTGCAGCTCTGTGTACAAAAATCCCACTGAAGATGCTTTTGAGTGGCTTTCTGAGTGTCCCAGCCTGCAGGCCATTTCCGGCACGAAGATGGTGCACATCGGCCCAAAAAGTCTGATGTTCGGGTGAAGTGGAATTCAAGGCACACTCAGGTACAAATTTCGTCTCTCTAGCATTTCTAGTTCATGAGTTATTCTCAAACTTAGCTCGGGTGTTGTTTCAAATCATTCTTCGGATGGACATATGTCTTGCCTTTGTTGTTGGTCGGCCCCGGCGCGTGGGCTAACTTGCCGGTGGTTGTAGCCCTATTCCGGGGCCGCTCGCCCCGCCTAGAAAATGCTCAGAGACACGGATCCACAACGAGGTGAGAGCCCTGATTCGTGGCTTTCCAGTGGTGGAAACCTTGTGCAAATCCGATGTTGTTATGGGTGTGATTTGACCCTCCTTGTATTTTATTTCGTTTCTTCTTCTTTTTGTGCAGCTCTGTGTACAAAAATCCCACTGAAGATGCTTTTGAGTGGCTTTCTGAGTGTCCCAGCCTGCAGGCCATTTCCGGCACGAAGATGGTGCACATCGGCCCAAAAAGTCTGATGTTCGGGTGAAGTGGAATTCAAGGCACACTCAGGTACAAATTTCGTCTCTCTAGCATTTCTAGTTCATGAGTTATTCTCAAACTTAGCTCGGGTGTTGTTTCAAATCATTCTTCGGATGGACATATGTCTTGCCTTTGTTGTTGCTCGGCCCCGGCGCGTGGGCTAACTTGCCGGTGGTTGTAGCCCTATTCCGGGGCCGCTCGCCCCGCCTAGAAAATGCTCAGAGACACGGATCTACAACGAGGTGAGAGCCCTGATTCGTGGCTTTCCAGTGGTGGAAACCTTGTGCAAATCCGATGTTGTTATGGGTGTGATTTGACCCTCCTTGTAATTTATTTCGTTCTTCTTCTTTTTGTGCAGCTCTGTGTACAAAAATCCCACTGAAGATGCTTTTGAGTGGCTTTCTGAGTGTCCCAGCCTGCAGGCCATTTCCGGCACGAAGATGGTGCACATCGGCCCAAAAAGTCTGATGTTCGGGTGAAGTGGAATTCAAGGCACACTCAGGTACAAATTTCGTCTCTCTAGCATTTCTAGTTCATGAGTTATTCTCAAACTTAGCTCGGGTGTTGTTTCAAATCATTCTTCGGATGGACATATGTCTTGCCTTTGTTGTTGCTCGGCCCCGGCGCGTGGGCTAACTTGCCGGTGGTTGTAGCCCTATTCCGGGGCCGCTCGCCCCGCCTAGAAAATGTTCAGAGACACGGATCCACGACGAGGTGAGAGCCCTGATTCGTGGCTTTCCAGTGGTGGAAACCTTGTGCAAATCCGATGTTGTTATGGGTGTGATTTGACCCTCCTTGTATTTTATTTCGTTTCTTCTTCTTTTTGTGCAGCTCTGTGTACAAAAATCCCACTGAAGATGCTTTTGAGTGGCTTTCTGAGTGTCCCAGCCTGCAGGCCATTTCCGGCACGAAGATGGTGCACATCGGCCCAAAAAGTCTAATGTTCGGGTGAAGTGGAATTCAAGGCACACTCAGGTACAAATTTCGTCTCTCTAGCATTTCTAGTTCATGAGTTATTCTCAAACTTAGCTCGGGTGTTGTTTCAAATCATTCTTCGGATGGACATATGTCTTGCCTTTGTTGTTGCTCGGCCCCGGCGCGTGGGCTAACTTGCCGGTGGTTGTAGCCCTATTCCGGGGCCGCTCGCCCCGCCTAGAAAATGCTCAGAGACACGGATCTACAACGAGGTGAGAGCCCTGATTCGTGGCTTTCCAGTGGTGGAAACCTTGTGCAAATCCGATGTTGTTATGGGTGTGATTTGACCCTCCTTGTATTTTATTTCGTTTCTTCTTCTTTTTGTGCAGCTCTGTGTACAAAAATCCCACTGAAGATGCTTTTGAGTGGCTTTCTGAGTGTCCCAGCCTGCAGGCCATTTCCGGCACGAAGATGGTGCACATCGGCCCAAAAAAGTCTAATGTTCGGGTGAAGTGGAATTCAAGGCACACTCAGGTACAAATTTCGTCTCTCTAGCATTTCTAGTTCATGAGTTATTCTCAAACTTAGCTTGGGTGTTGTTTCAAATCATTTTTCGGATGGACATATATCTTGCCTTTGTTGTTGCTCGGCCCCGGCGCGTGGGCTAACTTGCCGGTGGTTGTAGCCCTATTCCGGGGCCGCTCGCCCCGCCTAGAAAATGCTCAGAGACACGGATCTACAACGAGGTGAGAGCCCTGATTCGTGGCTTTCCAGTGGTGGAAACCATGTGCAAATCCGATGTTGTTATGGGTGTGATTGGACCCTCCTTGTATTTTATTTCGTTTCTTCTTCTTTTTGTGCAGCTCTGTGTACAAAAATCCCACTGAAGATGCTCTTGAGTGGCTTTCTGAGTGTCCCAGCCTGCAGGCAATTTCCGGCACGAAGATGGTGCACATCGGCCCAAAAAGTCTGATTTTCGGGTGAAGTGGAATTCAAGGCACACTCAGGTACAAATTTCGTCTCTCTAGCATTTCTAGTTCATGAGTTATTCTCAAACTTAGCTCGGGTGTTGTTTCAAATCATTCTTCGGATGGACATATGTCTTGCCTTTGTTGTTGCTCGGCCCCGGCGCGTGGGCTAACTTGCCGGTGGTTGTAGCCCTATTCCGGGGCCGCTCGCCCCGCCTAGAAAATGCTCAGAGACACGGATCTACAACGAGGTGAGAGCCCTGATTCGTGGCTTTCCAGTGGTGGAAACCTTGTGCAAATCCGATGTTGTTATGTGTGTGATTGGACCCTCCTTGTATTTTATTTCGTTTCTTCTTCTTTTTGTGCAGCTCTGTGTACAAAAATCCCACTGAAGATGCTTTTGAGTGGCTTTCTGAGTGTCCCAGCCTGCAGGCCATTTCCGGCACGAAGATGGTGCACATCGGCCCAAAAAGTCTGATGTTCGGGTGAAGTGGAATTCAAGGCACACTCAGGTACAAATTTCGTCTCTCTAGCATTTCTAGTTCATGAGTTATTCTGAAACTTAGCTCGGGTGTTGTTTCAAATCATTCTTCGGATGGACATGTCTTGCCTTTGTTGTTGCTGGGCCCCGGCGCGTGGGCTAATTTGCCGGTGGTTGTAGCCCTATTCCGGGGCCGCTCGCCCCGCCTAGAAAATAGTCAGAGATACGGATCTACAACGAGGTGAGAGCCCTGAATCGTGGCTTTCCAGTGGTGGAAAACTTGTGCAAATCCGATGTTGTTATGGGTGTGATTGGACCCTCCTTGTATTTTATTTCGTTTCTTCTTCTTTTTGTGCAGCTCTGTGTACAAAAATCCCACTGAAGATGCTTTTGAGTGGCTTTCTGAGTGTCCCAGCCTGCAGGACATTTCCGGCACGAAGATGGTGCACATCGGCCCAAAAAGTCTGATGTTCGGGTGAAGTGGAATTCAAGGCACACTCAGGTACAAATTTCGTCTCTCTAGCATTTCTAGTTCATGAGTTATTCTCAAACTTAGCTCGGGTGTTGTTTCAAATCATTCTTCGGATGGACATATGTCTTGCCTTTGTTGTTGCTCGGCCCCGGCGCGTGGGCTAACTTGCCGGTGGTTGTAGCCCTATTCCGGGGCCGCTCGCCCCGCCTAGAAAATGTTCAGAGACACGGATCCACAACGAGGTGAGAGCCCTGATTCGTGGCTTTCCAGTGGTGGAAACCTTGTGCAAATCCGATGTTGTTATGGGTGTGATTTGACCCTCCTTGTATTTTATTTCGTTTCTTCTTCTTTTTGTGCAGCTCTGTGTACAAAAATCCCACTGAAGATGCTTTTGAGTGGCTTTCTGAGTGTCCCAGCCTGCAGGCCATTTCCGGCACGAAGATGGTGCACATCGGCCCAAAAAGTCTGATGTTCGGGTGAAGTGGAATTCAAGGCACACTCAGGTACAAATTTCGTCTCTCTAGCATTTCTAGTTCATGAGTTATTCTCAAACTTAGCTCGGGTGTTGTTTCAAATCATTCTTCGGATGGACATATGTCTTGCCTTTGTTGTTGCTCGGCCCCGGCGCGTGGGCTAACTTGCCGGTGGTTGTAGCCCTATTCCGGGCCGCTCGCCCCGCCTCGAAAATGCTCAGAGACACGGATCTACACTGAGGTGAGAGCCCTGATTCGTGGCTTTCCAGTGGTGGAAACCTTGTGCAAATCCGATGTTGTTATGGGTGTGATTTGACCCTCCTTGTATTTTATTTCGTTTCTTCTTCTTTTTGTGCAGCTCTGTGTACAAAAATCCCACTGAAGATGCTTTTGAGTGGCTTTCTGAGTGTCCCAGCCTGCAGGCCATTTCCGGCACGAAGATGGTGCACATCGGCCCAAAAAGTCTAATGTTCGGGTGAAGTGGAATTCAAGGCACACTCAGGTACAAATTTCGTCTCTCTAGCATTTCTAGTTCATGAGTTATTCTCAAACTTAGCTTGGGTGTTGTTTCAAATCATTTTTCGGATGGACATATATCTTGCCTTTGTTGTTGCTCGGCCCCGGCGCGTGGGCTAACTTGCCGGTGGTTGTAGCCCTATTCCGGGGCCGCTCGCCCCGCCTAGAAAATGCTCAGAGACACGGATCCACAACGAGGTGAGAGCCCTGATTCGTGGCTTTCCAGTGGTGGAAACCTTGTGCAAATCCGATGTTGTTATGGGTGTGATTGGACCCTCCTTGTATTTTATTTCGTTTCTTCTTCTTTTTGTGCAGCTCTGTGTACAAAAATCCCACTGAAGATGCTCTTGAGTGGCTTTCTGAGTGTCCCAGCCTGCAGGCAATTTCCGGCACGAAGATGGTGCACATCGGCCCAAAAAGTCTGATGTTCGGGTGAAGTGGAATTCAAGGCACACTCAGGTACAAATTTCGTCTCTCTAGCATTTCTAGTTCATGAGTTATTCTCAAACTTAGCTCGGGTGTTGTTTCAAATCATTCTTCGGATGGACATATGTCTTGCCTTTGTTGTTGCTCGGCCCCGGCGCGTGGGCTAACTTGCCGGTGGTTGTAGCCCTATTCCGGGGCCGCTCGCCCCGCCTAGAAAATGCTCAGAGACACGGATTTACGACGAGGTGAGAGCCCTGATTCGTGGCTTTCCAGTGGTGGAAACCTTGTGCAAATCCGATGTTGTTATGGGTGTGATTGGACCCTCCTTGTATTTTATTTCGTTTCTTCTTCTTTTTGTGCAGCTCTGTGTACAAAAATCCCACTGAAGATGCTTTTGAGTGGCTTTCTGAGTGTCCCAGCCTGCAGGCCATTTCCGGCACGAAGATGGTGCACATCGGCCCAAAAAGTCTAATGTTCGGGTGAAGTGGAATTCAAGGCACACTCAGGTACAAATTTCGTCTCTCTAGCATTTCTAGTTCATGAGTTATTCTGAAACTTAGCTCGGGTGTTGTTTCAAATCATTCTTCGGATGGACATGTCTTGCCTTTGTTGTTGCTGGGCCCCGGCGCGTGGGCTAATTTGCCGGTGGTTGTAGCCCTATTCCGGGGCCGCTCGCCCCGCCTAGAAAATAGTCAGAGACACGGATCTACAACGAGGTGAGAGCCCTGAATCGTGGCTTTCCAGTGGTGGAAAACTTGTGCAAATCCGATGTTGTTATGGGTGTGATTGGACCCTCCTTGTATTTTATTTCGTTTCTTCTTCTTTTTGTGCAGCTCTGTGTACAAAAATCCCACTGACGATGCTTTTGAGTGGCTTTCTGAGTGTCCCAGCCTGCAGGACATTTCCGGCACGAAGATGGTGCACATCGGCCCAAAAAGTCTGATGTTCGGGTGAAGTGGAATTCAAGGCACACTCAGGTACAAATTTCGTCTCTCTAGCATTTCTAGTTCATGAGTTATTCTCAAACTTAGCTCGGGTGTTGTTTCAAATCATTCTTCGGATGGACATACGTCTTGCCTTTGTTGTTGCTCGGCCCCGGCGCGTGGGCTAACTTGCCGGTGGTTGTAGCCCTATTCCGGGGCCGCTCGCCCCGCCTAGAAAATGCTCAGAGACACGGATCTACGACGAGGTGAGAGCCCTGATTCGTGGCTTTCCAGTGGTGGAAACCTTGTGCAAATCCGATGTTGTTATGGGTGTGATTTGACCCTCCTTGTATTTTATTTCGTTTCTTTTTCTTTTTGTGCAGCTCTGTGTACAAAAATCCCACTGAAGATGCTTTTGAGAGGCTTTCTGAGTGTCCCAGCCTGCAGGCCATTTCCGGCACGAAGATGGTGCACATCGGCCCAAAAAGTCTAATGTTCGGGTGAAGTGGAATTCAAGGCACACTCAGGTACAAATTTCGTCTCTCTAGCATTTCTAGTTCATGAGTTATTCTCAAACTTAGCTCGGGTGTTGTTTCAAATCATTCTTCGGATGGACATATGTCTTGCCTTTGTTGTTGCTCGGCCCCGGCGCGTGGGCTAACTTGCCGGTGGTTGTAGCCCTATTCCGGGGCCGCTCGCCCCGCCTAGAAAATGCTCAGAGACACGGATCTACGACGAGGTGAGAGCCCTGATTCGTGGCTTTCCAGTGGTGGAAACCTTGTGCAAATCCGATGTTGTTATGGGTGTGATTTGACCCTCCTTGTATTTTATTTCGTTTCTTCTTCTTTTTGTGCAGCTCTGTGTACAAAAATCCCACTGAAGATGCTTTTGAGTGGCTTTCTGAGTGTCCCAGCCTGCAGGCCATTTCCGGCACGAAGATGGTGCACATCGGCCCAAAAAGTCTGATGTTCGGGTGAAGTGGAATTCAAGGCACACTCAGGTACAAATTTCGTCTCTCTAGCATTTCTAGTTCATGAGTTATTCTCAAACTTAGCTCGGGTGTTGTTTCAAATCATTCTTCGGATGGACATATGTCTTGCCTTTGTTGTTGCTCGGCCCCGGCGCGTGGGCTAACTTGCCGGTGGTTGTAGCCCTATTCCGGGGCCGCTCGCCCCGCCTAGAAAATGCTCAGAGACACGGATCTACGACGAGGTGAGAGCCCTGATTCGTGGCTTTCCAGTGGTGGAAACCTTGTGCAAATCCGATGTTGTTATGGGTGTGATTGGACCCTCCTTGTATTTTATTTCGTTTCTTCTTCTTTTTGTGCAGCTCTGTGTACAAAAATCCCACTGAAGATGCTTTTGAGTGGCTTTCTGAGTATCCCAGCCTGCAGGCCATTTCCGGCACGAAGATGGTGCACATCGGCCCAGAAAGTCTAATGTTCGGGTGAAGTGGAATTCAAGGCACACTCAGGTACAAATTTCGTCTCTCTAGCATTTCTAGTTCATGAGTTATTCTCAAACTTAGCTCGGTTGTTGTTTCAAATCATTCTTCGGATGGACATATGTCTTGCCTTTGTTGTTGCTCGGCCCCGGCGCGTGGGCTAACTTGCCGGTGGTTGTAGCCCTATTCCGGGGCCGCTCGCCCCGCCTAGAAAATGCTCAGAGACACGGATCCACGACGAGAAGAGAGGCCTGATTCGTGGCTTTCCAGTGGTGGAAACCTTGTGCAAATCCGATGTTGTTATGGGTGTGATTTGACCCTCCTTGTATTTTATTTCGTTTCTTCTTCTTTTTGTGCAGCTCTGTGTACAAAAATTCCACTGAAGATGCTTTTGAGTGGCTTTCTGAGTGTCCCAGCCTGCAGGCCATTTCCGGCACGAAGATGGTGCACATCGGCCCAGAAAGTCTGATGTTCGGGTGAAGTGGAATTCAAGGCACACTCAGGTACAAATTTCGTCTCTCTAGCATTTCTAGTTCATGAGTTATTCTCAAACTTAGCTCGGGTGTTGTTTCAAATCATTCTTCGGATGGACATATGTCTTGCCTTTGTTGTTGCTCGGCCCCGGCGCGTGGGCTAACTTGCCGGTGGTTGTAGCCCTATTCCGGGGCCGCTCGCCCCGCTTAGAAAATGCTCAGAGACACGGATCTACGACGAGGTGAGAGCCCTGATTCGTGGCTTTCCAGTGGTGGAAACCTTGTGCAAATCCGATGTTGTTATGGGTGTGATTGGACCCTCCTTGTATTTTATTTCGTTTCTTCTTCTTTTTGTGCAGCTCTGTGTACAAAAATCCCACTGAAGATGCTTTTGAGTGGCTTTCTGAGTGTCCCAGCCTGCAGGCCATTTCCGGCACGAAGATGGTGCACATCGGCCCAGAAAGTCTGATGTTCGGGTGAAGTGGAATTCAAGGCACACTCAGGTACAAATTTCGTCTCTCTAGCATTTCTAGTTCATGAGTTATTCTCAAACTTAGCTCGGGTGTTGTTTCAAATCATTCTTCGGATGGACATATGTCTTGCCTTTGTTGTTGCTCGGCCCCGGCGCGTGGGCTAACTTGCCGGTGGTTGTAGCCCTATTCCGGGGCCGCTCGCCCCGCCTAGAAAATGCTCAGAGACACGGATCTACGACGAGGTGAGAGCCCTGATTCGTGGCTTTCCAGTGGTGGAAACCTTGTGCAAATCCGATGTTGTTATGGGTGTGATTGGACCCTCCTTGTATTTTATTTCGTTTCTTCTTCTTTTTGTGCAGCTCTGTGTACAAAAATCCCACTGAAGATGCTTTTGAGTGGCTTTCTGAGTGTCCCAGCCTGCAGGCCATTTCCGGCACGAAGATGGTGCACATCGGCCCAGAAAGTCTGATGTTCGGGTGAAGTGGAATTCAAGGCACACTCAGGTACAAATTTCGTCTCTCTAGCATTTCTAGTTCATGAGTTATTCTCAAACTTAGCTCGGGTGTTGTTTCAAATCATTCTTCGGATGGACATATGTCTTGCCTTTGTTGTTGCTCGGCCCCGGCGCGTGGGCTAACTTGCCGGTGGTTGTAGCCCTATTCCGGGGCCGCTCGCCCCGCCTAGAAAATGCTCAGAGACACGGATCCACAACGAAGTGAGAGCCCTGATTCGTGGCTTTCCAGTGGTGGAAACCTTGTGCAAATCCGATGTTGTTATGGGTGTGATTGGACCCTCCTTGTATTTTATTTCGTTTCTTCTTCTTTTTGTGCAGCTCTGTGTACAAAAATCCCACTGAAGATGCTTTTGAGTGGCTTTCTGAGTGTCCCAGCCTGCAGGCCATTTCCGGCACGAAGATGGTGCACATCGGCCCAGAAAGTCTGATGTTCGGGTGAAGTGGAATTCAAGGCACACTCAGGTACAAATTTCGTCTCTCTAGCATTTCTAGTTCATGAGTTATTCTCAAACTTAGCTCGGGTGTTGTTTCAAATCATTCTTCGGATGGACATATGTCTTGCCTTTGTTGTTGCTCGGCCCCGGCGCGTGGGCTAACTTGCCGGTGGTTGTAGCCATATTCCGGGGCCGCTCGCCCCGCCTAGAAAATGCTCAGAGACACGGATCTACGACGAGGTGAGAGCCCTGATTCGTGGCTTTCCAGTGGTGGAAACCTTGTGCAAATCCGATGTTGTTATGGGTGTGATTGGACCCTCCTTGTATTTTATTTCGTTTCTTCTTCTTTTTGTGCAGCTCTGTGTACAAAAATCCCACTGAAGATGCTTTTGAGTGGCTTTCTGAGTGTCCCAGCCTGCAGGCCATTTCCGGCACGAAGATGGTGCACATCGGCCCAGAAAGTCTAATGTTCGGGTGAAGTGGAATTCAAGGCACACTCAGGTACAAATTTCGTCTCTCTAGCATTTCTAGTTCATGAGTTATTCTCAAACTTAGCTCGGGTGTTGTTTCAAATCATTCTTCGGATGGACATATGTCTTGCCTTTGTTGTTGCTCGGCCCCGGCGCGTGGGCTAACTTGCCGGTGGTTGTAGCCCTATTCCGGGGCCGCTCGCCCCGCCTAGAAAATGCTCAGAGACACGGATCTACGACGAGGTGAGAGCCCTGATTCGTGGCTTTCCAGTGGTGGAAACCTTGTGCAAATCCGATGTTGTTATGGGTGTGATTGGACCCTCCTTGTATTTTATTTCGTTTCTTCTTCTTTTTGTGCAGCTCTGTGTACAAAAATCCCACTGAAGATGCTTTTGAGTGGCTTTCTGAGTGTCCCAGCCTGCAGGCCATTTCCGGCACGAAGATGGTGCACATCGGCCCAGAAAGTCTGATGTTCGGGTGAAGTGGAATTCAAGGCACACTCAGGTACAAATTTCGTCTCTCTAGCATTTCTAGTTCATGAGTTATTCTCAAACTTAGCTCGGGTGTTGTTTCAAATCATTCTTCGGATGGACATATGTCTTGCCTTTGTTGTTGCTCGGCCCCGGCGCGTGGGCTAACTTGCCGGTGGTTGTAGCCCTATTCCGGGGCCGCTCGCCCCGCCTAGAAAATGCTCAGAGACACGGATCTACGACGAGGTGAGAGCCCTGATTCGTGGCTTTCCAGTGGTGGAAACCTTGTGCAAATCCGATGTTGTTATGGGTGTGATTGGACCCTCCTTGTATTTTATTTCGTTTCTTCTTCTTTTTGTGCAGCTCTGTGTACAAAAATCCCACTGAAGATGCTTTTGAGTGGCTTTCTGAGTGTCCCAGCCTGCAGGCCATTTCCGGCACGAAGATGGTGCACATCGGCCCAGAAAGTCTGATGTTCGGGTGAAGTGGAATTCAAGGCACACTCAGGTACAAATTTCGTCTCTCTAGCATTTCTAGTTCATGAGTTATTCTCAAACTTAGCTCGGGTGTTGTTTCAAATCATTCTTCGGATGGACATATGCTTGCCTTTGTTGTTGCTCGGCCCCGGCGCGTGGGCTAACTTGCCGGTGGTTGTAGCCCTATTCCGGGGCCCCTCGCCCCGCCTAGAAAATGCTCAGAGACACGGATCTACAACGAGGTGAGAGCCCTGATTCGTGGCTTTCCAGTGGTGGAAACCTTGTGCAAATCCGATGTTGTTATGGGTGTGATTGGACCCTCCTTGTATTTTATTTCGTTTCTTCTTCTTTTTGTGCAGCTCTGTGTACAAAAATCCCACTGAAGATGCTTTTGAGTGGCTTTCTGAGTGTCCCAGCCTGCAGGCCATTTCCGGCACGAAGATGGTGCACATCGGCCCAGAAAGTCTGATGTTCGGGTGAAGTGGAATTCAAGGCACACTCAGGTACAAATTTCGTCTCTCTAGCATTTCTAGTTCATGAGTTATTCTCAAACTTAGCTCGGGTGTTGTTTCAAATCATTCTTCGGATGGACATATGTCTTGCCTTTGTTGTTGCTCGGCCCCGGCGCGTGGGCTAACTTGCCGGTGGTTGTAGCCCTATTCCGGGGCCGCTCGCCCCGCCTAGAAAATGCTCAGAGACACGGATCTACGACGAGGTGAGAGCCCTGATTCGTGGCTTTCCAGTGGTGGAAACCTTGTGCAAATCCGATTTTGTTATGGGTGTGATTGGACCCTCCTTGTATTTTATTTCGTTTCTTCTTCTTTTTGTGCAGCTCTGTGTACAAAAATCCCACTGAAGATGCTTTTGAGTGGCTTTCTGAGTGTCCCAGCCTGCAGGCCATTTCCGGCACGAAGATGGTGCACATCGGCCCAGAAAGTCTGATGTTCGGGTGAAGTGGAATTCAAGGCACACTCAGGTACAAATTTCGTCTCTCTAGCATTTCTAGTTCATGAGTTATTCTCAAACTTAGCTTGGGTGTTGTTTCAAATCATTCTTCGGATGGACATATGTCTTGCCTTTGTTGTTGCTCGGCCCCGGCGCGTGGGCTAACTTGCCGGTGGTTGTAGCCCTATTCCGGGGCCGCTCGCCCCGCCTAGAAAATGCTCAGAGACACGGATCTACGACGAGGTGAGAGCCCTGATTCGTGGCTTTCCAGTGGTGGAAACCTTGTGCAAATCCGATGTTGTTATGGGTGTGATTGGACCCTCCTTGTATTTTATTTCGTTTCTTCTTCTTTTTGTGCAGCTCTGTGTACAAAAATCCCACTGAAGATGCTTTTGAGTGGCTTTCTGAGTGTCCCAGCCTGCAGGCCATTTCCGGCACGAAGATGGTGCACATCGGCCCAGAAAGTCTGATGTTCGGGTGAAGTGGAATTCAAGGCACACTCAGGTACAAATTTCGTCTCTCTAGCATTTCTAGTTCATGAGTTATTCTCAAACTTAGCTCGGGTGTTGTTTCAAATCATTCTTCGGATGGACATATGTCTTGCCTTTGTTGTTGCTCGGCCCCGGCGCGTGGGCTAACTTGCCGGTGGTTGTAGCCCTATTCCGGGGCCGCTCGCCCCGCCTAGAAAATGCTCAGAGACACGGATCTACGACGAGGTGAGAGCCCTGATTCGTGGCTTTCCAGTGGTGGAAACCTTGTGCAAATCCGATGTTGTTATGGGTGTGATTGGACCCTCCTTGTATTTTATTTCGTTTCTTCTTCTTTTTGTGCAGCTCTGTGTACAAAAATCCCACTGAAGATGCTTTTGAGTGGCTTTCTGAGTGTCCCAGCCTGCAGGCCATTTCCGGCACGAAGATGGTGCACATCGGCCCAGAAAGTCTGATGTTCGGGTGAAGTGGAATTCAAGGCACACTCAGGTACAAATTTCGTCTCTCTAGCATTTCTAGTTCATGAGTTATTCTCAAACTTAGCTCGGGTGTTGTTTCAAATCATTCTTCGGATGGACATATGTCTTGCCTTTGTTGTTGCTCGGCCCCGGCGCGTGGGCTAACTTGCCGGTGGTTGTAGCCCTATTCCGGGGCCGCTCGCCCCGCCTAGAAAATGCTCAGAGACACGGAACTACGACGAGGTGAGAGCCCTGATTCGTGGCTTTCCAGTGGTGGAAACCTTGTGCAAATCCGATGTTGTTATGGGTGTGATTGGACCCTCCTTGTATTTTATTTCGTTTCTTCTTCTTTTTGTGCAGCTCTGTGTACAAAAATCCCACTGAAGATGCTTTTGAGTGGCTTTCTGAGTGTCCCAGCCTGCAGGCCATTTCCGGCACGAAGATGGTGCACATCGGCCCAGAAAGTCTGATGTTCGGGTGAAGTGGAATTCAAGGCACACTCAGGTACAAATTTCGTCTCTCTAGCTTTTCTAGTTCATGAGTTATTCTCAAACTTAGCTCGGGTGTTGTTTCAAATCATTCTTCGGATGGACATATGTCTTGCCTTTGTTGTTGCTCGGCCCCGGCGCGTGGGCTAACTTGCCGGTGGTTGTAGCCCTATTCCGGGGCCGCTCGCCCCGCCTAGAAAATGCTCAGAGACACGGATCTACAACGAGGTGAGAGCCCTGATTCGTGGCTTTCCAGTGGTGGAAACCTTGTGCAAATCCGATGTTGTTATGGGTGTGATTGGACCCTCCTTGTATTTTATTTCGTTTCTTCTTCTTTTTGTGCAGCTCTGTGTACACAAATCCCACTGAAGATGCTTTTGAGTGGCTTTCTGAGTGTCCCAGCCTGCAGGCCATTTCCGGCACGAAGATGGTGCACATCGGCCCAGAAAGTCTGATGTTCGGGTGAAGTGGAATTCAAGGCACACTCAGGTACAAATTTCGTCTCTCTAGCATTTCTAGTTCATGAGTTATTCTCAAACTTAGCTCGGGTGTTGTTTCAAATCATTCTTCGGATGGACATATGTCTTGCCTTTGTTGTTGCTCGGCCCCGGCGCGTGGGTCACTTGCCGGTGGTTGTAGCCCTATTCCGGGGCCGCTCGCCCCGCCTAGAAAATGCTCAGAGACACGGATCTACAACGAGGTGAGAGCCCTGATTCGTGGCTTTCCAGTGGTGGAAACCTTGTGCAAATACGATGTTGTTATGGGTGTGATTGGACCCTCCTTGTATTTTATTTCGTTTCTTCTTCTTTTTGTGCAGCTCTGTGTACAAACATCCCACTGAAGATGCTTTTGAGTGGCTTTCTGAGTGTCCCAGCCTGCAGGCCATTTCCGGCACGAAGATGGTGCACATCGGCCCAGAAAGTCTGATGTTCGGGTGAAGTGGAATTCAAGGCACACTCAGGTACAAATTTCGTCTCTCTAGCATTTCTAGTTCATGAGTTATTCTCAAACTTAGCTCGGGTGTTGTTTCAAATCATTCTTCGGATGGACATATGTCTTGCCTTTGTTGTTGCTCGGCCCCGGCGCGTGGGCTAACTTGCCGGTGGTTGTAGCCCTATTCCGGGGCCGCTCGCCCCGCCTAGAAAATGCTCAGAGACACGGATCTACGACGAGGTGAGAGCCCTGATTCGTGGCTTTCCAGTGGTGGAAACCTTGTGCAAATCCGATGTTGTTATGGGTGTGATTGGACCCTCCTTGTATTTTATTTCGTTTCTTCTTCTTTTTGTGCAGCTCTGTGTACAAAAATCCCACTGAAGATGCTTTTGAGTGGCTTTCTGAGTGTCCCAGCCTGCAGGCCATTTCCGGCACGAAGATGGTGCACATCGGCCCAGAAAGTCTGATGTTCGGGTGAAGTGGAATTCAAGGCACACTCAGGTACAAATTTCGTCTCTCTAGCATTTCTAGTTCATGAGTTATTCTCAAACTTAGCTCGGGTGTGTTGTTTCAAATCATTCTTCGGATGGACATATGTCTTGCCTTTGTTGTTGCTCGGCCCCGGCGCGTGGGCTAACTTGCCGGTGGTTGTAGCCCTATTCCGGGGCCGCTCGCCCCGCCTAGAAAATGCTCAGAGACACGGATCTACGACGAGGTGAGAGCCCTGATTCGTGGCTTTCCAGTGGTGGAAACCTTGTGCAAATCCGATGTTGTTATGGGTGTGATTGGACCCTCCTTGTATTTTATTTCGTTTCTTCTTCTTTTTGTGCAGCTCTGTGTACAAAAATCCCACTGAAGATGCTTTTGAGTGGCTTTCTGAGTGTCCCAGCCTGCAGGCCATTTCCGGCACGAAGATGGTGCACATCGGCCCAGAAAGTCTGATGTTCGGGTGAAGTGGAATTCAAGGCACACTCAGGTACAAATTTCGTCTCTCTAGCATTTCTAGTTCATGAGTTATTCTCAAACTTAGCTCGGGTGTTGTTTCAAATCATTCTTCGGATGGACATATGTCTTGCCTTTGTTGTTGCTCGGCCCCGGCGCGTGGGCTAACTTGCCGGTGGTTGTAGCCCTATTCCGGGGCCGCTCGCCCCGCCTAGAAAATGCTCAGAGACACGGATCTACGACGAGGTGAGAGCCCTGATTCGTGGCTTTCCAGTGGTGGAAACCTTGTGCAAATCCGATGTTGTTATGGGTGTGATTGGACCCTCCTTGTATTTTATTTCGTTTCTTCTTCTTTTTGTGCAGCTCTGTGTACAAAAATCCCACTGAAGATGCTTTTGAGTGGCTTTCTGAGTGTCCCAGCCTGCAGGCCATTTCCGGCACGAAGATGGTGCACATCGGCCCAGAAAGTCTGATGTTCGGGTGAAGTGGAATTCAAGGCACACTCAGGTACAAATTTCGTCTCTCTAGCATTTCTAGTTCATGAGTTATTCTCAAACTTAGCTCGGGTGTTGTTTCAAATCATTCTTCGGATGGACATATGTCTTGCCTTTGTTGTTGCTCGGCCCCGGCGCGTGGGCTAACTTGCCGGTGGTTGTAGCCCTATTCCGGGGCCGCTCGCCCCGCCTAGAAAATGCTCAGAGACACGGATCTACGACGAGGTGAGAGCCCTGATTCGTGGCTTTCCAGTGGTGGAAACCTTGTGCAAATCCGATGTTGTTATGGGTGTGATTGGACCCTCCTTGTATTTTATTTCGTTTCTTCTTCTTTTTGTGCAGCTCTGTGTACAAAAATCCCACTGAAGATGCTTTTGAGTGGCTTTCTGAGTGTCCCAGCCTGCAGGCCATTTCCGGCACGAAGATGGTGCACATCGGCCCAGAAAGTCTGATGTTCGGGTGAAGTGGAATTCAAGGCACACTCAGGTACAAATTTCGTCTCTCTAGCATTTCTAGTTCATGAGTTATTCTCAAACTTAGCTCGGGTGTTGTTTCAAATCATTCTTCGGATGGACATATGTCTTGCCTTTGTTGTTGCTCGGCCCCGGCGCGTGGGCTAACTTGCCGGTGGTTGTAGCCCTATTCCGGGGCCGCTCGCCCCGCCTAGAAAATGCTCAGAGACACGGATCTACGACGAGGTGAGAGCCCTGATTCGTGGCTTTCCAGTGGTGGAAACCTTGTGCAAATCCGATGTTGTTATGGGTGTGATTGGACCCTCCTTGTATTTTATTTCGTTTCTTCTTCTTTTTGTGCAGCTCTGTGTACACAAATCCCACTGAAGATGCTTTTGAGTGGCTTTCTGAGTGTCCCAGCCTGCAGGCCATTTCCGGCACGAAGATGGTGCACATCGGCCCAGAAAGTCTGATGTTCGGGTGAAGTGGAATTCAAGGCACACTCAGGTACAAATTTCGTCTCTCTAGCATTTCTAGTTCATGAGTTATTCTCAAACTTAGCTCGGGTGTTGTTTCAAATCATTCTTCGGATGGACATATGTCTTGCCTTTGTTGTTGCTCGGCCCCGGCGCGTGGGCTAACTTGCCGGTGGTTGTAGCCCTATTCCGGGGCCGCTCGCCCCGCCTAGAAAATGCTCAGAGACACGGATCTACGACGAGGTGAGAGCCCTGATTCGTGGCTTTCCAGTGGTGGAAACCTTGTGCAAATCCGATGTTGTTATGGGTGTGATTGGACCCTCCTTGTATTTTATTTCGTTTCTTCTTCTTTTTGTGCAGCTCTGTGTACAAAAATCCCACTGAAGATGCTTTTGAGTGGCTTTCTGAGTGTCCCAGCCTGCAGGCCATTTCCGGCACGAAGATGGTGCACATCGGCCCAGAAAGTCTGATGTTCGGGTGAAGTGGAATTCAAGGCACACTCAGGTACAAATTTCGTCTCTCTAGCATTTCTAGTTCATGAGTTATTCTCAAACTTAGCTCGGGTGTTGTTTCAAATCATTCTTCGGATGGACATATGTCTTGCCTTTGTTGTTGCTCGGCCCCGGCGCGTGGGCTAACTTGCCGGTGGTTGTAGCCCTATTCCGGGGCCGCTAGCCCCGCCTAGAAATGCTCAGAGACACGGATCTACGACGAGGTGAGAGCCCTGATTCGTGGCTTTCCAGTGGTGGAAACCTTGTGCAAATCCGATGTTGTTATGGGTGTGATTGGACCCTCCTTGTATTTTATTTCGTTTCTTCTTCTTTTTGTGCAGCTCTGTGTACAAAAATCCCACTGAAGATGCTTTTGAGTGGCTTTCTGAGTGTCCCAGCCTGCAGGCCATTTCCGGCACGAAGATGGTGCACATCGGCCCAGAAAGTCTGATGTTCGGGTGAAGTGGAATTCAAGGCACACTCAGGTACAAATTTCGTCTCTCTAGCATTTCTAGTTCATGAGTTATTCTCAAACTTAGCTCGGGTGTTGTTTCAAATCATTCTTCGGATGGACATATGTCTTGCCTTTGTTGTTGCTCGGCCCCGGCGCGTGGGCTAACTTGCCGGTGGTTGTAGCCCTATTCCGGGGCCGCTCGCCCCGCCTAGAAAATGCTCAGAGACACGGATCTACGACGAGGTGAGAGCCCTGATTCGTGGCTTTCCAGTGGTGGAAACCTTGTGCAAATCCGATGTTGTTATGGGTGTGATTGGACCCTCCTTGTATTTTATTTCGTTTCTTCTTCTTTTTGTGCAGCTCTGTGTACAAAAATCCCACTGAAGATGCTTTTGAGTGGCTTTCTGAGTGTCCCAGCCTGCAGGCCATTTCCGGCACGAAGATGGTGCACATCGGCCCAGAAAGTCTGATGTTCGGGTGAAGTGGAATTCAAGGCACACTCAGGTACAAATTTCGTCTCTCTAGCATTTCTAGTTCATGAGTTATTCTCAAACTTAGCTCGGGTGTTGTTTCAGATCATTCTTCGGATGGACATATGTCTTGCCTTTGTTGTTGCTCGGCCCCGGCGCGTGGGCTAACTTGCCGGTGGTTGTAGCCCTATTCCGGGGCCGCTCGCCCCGCCTAGAAAATGCTCAGAGACACGGATCTACGACGAGGTGAGAGCCCTGATTCGTGGCTTTCCAGTGGTGGAAACCTTGTGCAAATCCGATGTTGTTATGGGTGTGATTGGACCCTCCTTGTATTTTATTTCGTTTCTTCTTCTTTTTGTGCAGCTCTGTGTACAAAAATCCCACTGAAGATGCTTTTGAGTGGCTTTCTGAGTGTCCCAGCCTGCAGGCCATTTCCGGCACGAAGATGGTGCACATCGGCCCAGAAAGTCTGATGTTCGGGTGAAGTGGAATTCAAGGCACACTCAGGTACAAATTTCGTCTCTCTAGCATTTCTAGTTCATGAGTTATTCTCAAACTTAGCTCGGGTGTTGTTTCAAATCATTCTTCGGATGGACATATGTCTTGCCTTTGTTGTTGCTCGGCCCCGGCGCGTGGGCTAACTTGCCGGTGGTTGTAGCCCTATTCCGGGGCCGCTCGCCCCCGCCTAGAAAATGCTCAGAGACACGGATCTACGACGAGGTGAGAGCCCTGATTCGTGGCTTTCCAGTGGTGGAAACCTTGTGCAAATCCGCTGTTGTTATGGGTGTGATTGGACCCTCCTTGTATTTTATTTCGTTTCTTCTTCTTTTTGTGCAGCTCTGTGTACAAAAATCCCACTGAAGATGCTTTTGAGTGGCTTTCTGAGTGTCCCAGCCTGCAGGCCATTTCCGGCACGAAGATGGTGCACATCGGCCCAGAAAGTCTGATGTTCGGGTGAAGTGGAATTCAAGGCACACTCAGGTACAAATTTCGTCTCTCTAGCATTTCTAGTTCATGAGTTATTCTCAAACTTAGCTCGGGTGTTGTTTCAAATCATTCTTCGGATGGACATATGTCTTGCCTTTGTTGTTGCTCGGCCCCGGCGCGTGGGCTAACTTGCCGGTGGTTGTAGCCCTATTCCGGGGCCGCTCGCCCCGCCTAGAAAATGCTCAGAGACACGGATCTACGACGAGGTGAGAGCCCTGATTCGTGGCTTTCCAGTGGTGGAAACCTTGTGCAAATCCGCTGTTGTTATGGGTGTGATTGGACCCTCCTTGTATTTTATTTCGTTTCTTCTTCTTTTTGTGCAGCTCTGTGTACAAAAATCCCACTGAAGATGCTTTTGAGTGGCTTTCTGAGTGTCCCAGCCTGCAGGCCATTTCCGGCACGAAGATGGTGCACATCGGCCCAGAAAGTCTGATGTTCGGGTGAAGTGGAATTCAAGGCACACTCAGGTACAAATTTCGTCTCTCTAGCATTTCTAGTTCATGAGTTATTCTCAAACTTAGCTCGGGTGTTGTTTCAAATCATTCTTCGGATGGACATATGTCTTGCCTTTGTTGTTGCTCGGCCCCGGCGCGTGGGCTAACTTGCCGGTGGTTGTAGCCCTATTCCGGGCCGCTCGCCCCGCCTAGAAAATGCTCAGAGACACGGATCTACGACGAGGTGAGAGCCCTGATTCGTGGCTTTCCAGTGGTGGAAACCTTGTGCAAATCCGATGTTGTTATGGGTGTGATTGGACCCTCCTTGTATTTTATTTCGTTTCTTCTTCTTTTTGTGCAGCTCTGTGTACAAAAATCCCACTGAAGATGCTTTTGAGTGGCTTTCTGAGTGTCCCAGCCTGCAGGCCATTTCCGGCACGAAGATGGTGCACATCGGCCCAGAAAGTCTGATGTTCGGGTGAAGTGGAATTCAAGGCACACTCAGGTACAAATTTCGTCTCTCTAGCATTTCTAGTTCATGAGTTATTCTCAAACTTAGCTCGGGTGTTGTTTCAAATCATTCTTCGGATGGACATATGTCTTGCCTTTGTTGTTGCTCGGCCCCGGCGCGTGGGCTAACTTGCCGGTGGTTGTAGCCCTATTCCGGGGCCGCTCGCCCCGCCTAGAAAATGCTCAGAGACACGGATCTACGACGAGGTGAGAGCCCTGATTCGTGGCTTTCCAGTGGTGGAAACCTTGTGCAAATCCGATGTTGTTATGGGTGTGATTGGACCCTCCTTGTATTTTATTTCGTTTCTTCTTCTTTTTGTGCAGCTCTGTGTACAAAAATCCCACTGAAGATGCTTTTGAGTGGCTTTCTGAGTGTCCCAGCCTGCAGGCCATTTCCGGCACGAAGATGGTGCACATCGGCCCAGAAAGTCTGATGTTCGGGTGAAGTGGAATTCAAGGCACACTCAGGTACAAATTTCGTCTCTCTAGCATTTCTAGTTCATGAGTTATTCTCAAACTTAGCTCGGGTGTTGTTTCAAATCATTCTTCGGATGGACATATGTCTTGCCTTTGTTGTTGCTCGGCCCCGGCGCGTGGGCTAACTTGCCGGTGGTTGTAGCCCTATTCCGGGGCCGCTCGCCCCGCCTAGAAAATGCTCAGAGACACGGATCTACGACGAGGTGAGAGCCCTGATTCGTGGCTTTCCAGTGGTGGAAACCTTGTGCAAATCCGATGTTGTTATGGGTGTGATTGGACCCTCCTTGTATTTTATTTCGTTTCTTCTTCTTTTTGTGCAGCTCTGTGTACAAAAATCCCACTGAAGATGCTTTTGAGTGGCTTTCTGAGTGTCCCAGCCTGCAGGCCATTTCCGGCACGAAGATGGTGCACATCGGCCCAGAAAGTCTGATGTTCGGGTGAAGTGGAATTCAAGGCACACTCAGGTACAAATTTCGTCTCTCTAGCATTTCTAGTTCATGAGTTATCTCAAACTTAGCTCGGGTGTTGTTTCAAATCATTCTTCGGATGGACATATGTCTTGCCTTTGTTGTTGCTCGGCCCCGGCGCGTGGGCTAACTTGCCGGTGGTTGTAGCCCTATTCCGGGGCCGCTCGCCCCGCCTAGAAAATGCTCAGAGACACGGATCTACGACGAGGTGAGAGCCCTGATTCGTGGCTTTCCAGTGGTGGAAACCTTGTGCAAATCCGCTGTTGTTATGGGTGGATTGGACCCTCCTTGTATTTTATTTCGTTTCTTCTTCTTTTTGTGCAGCTCTGTGTACAAAAATCCCACTGAGATGCTTTTGAGTGGCTTTCTGAGTGTCCCAGCCTGCAGGCCATTTCCGGCACGAAGATGGTGCACATCGGCCCAGAAAGTCTGATGTTCGGGTGAAGTGGAATTCAAGGCACACTCAGGTACAAATTTCGTCTCTCTAGCATTTCTAGTTCATGAGTTATTCTCAAACTTAGCTCGGGTGTTGTTTCAAATCATTCTTCGGATGGACATATGTCTTGCCTTTGTTGTTGCTCGGCCCCGGCGCGTGGGCTAACTTGCCGGTGGTTGTAGCCCTATTCCGGGGCCGCTCGCCCCGCCTAGAAAATGCTCAGAGACACGGATCTACGACGAGGTGAGAGCCCTGATTCGTGGCTTTCCAGTGGTGGAAACCTTGTGCAAATCCGATGTTGTTATGGGTGTGATTGGACCCTCCTTGTATT